>CANNZV010002998.1:56340-76704 GCA_947561585.1 Caprella mutica
ATGCGGTTAAGAGACTCTTGTTTGCCGCTAACTCCAACCGTTTTACGTGAGTGTTAAGCGCTTAGCACATCAAGATTGTAACCGTTTTCACTGGTGCTAAGCGCTTAAGAGACTTTACCTTGAGCAACCCGATTTTTGCGGTTAAGAGACTTTGGCTTGTGGCCCTTCATATGTTCAAAGTTAATTGAGCACTGCAGTGACTTTAGTCTCAGTTGTTTAATATTAGGTTTAAAACTTATTATTTCGGTTTATGATATACGTACTTAATTAATGAATTCAACTATTAAGGCATTATGCAGTTGATTAGAAACAAGTTCAATTATTAATCAGTTGTATTATCGTTTGCTTTGTCAATTCAATTTAGAGACAGACGGTGTCTCTCAGATTTCGATTTCATTACTGAGGATGTTTTTTATTCTCTTTCAAGGGATATAATTACTTTTTTTTTGAGAGACAAAACTTTTTGAGGCGTAAAGTATTAGAGCTGCTTGTGTTCACTAGCACCTGCCTTATGATATTTATAGTCTCTGAGAAATTAATGACAGTAAATGGTCGAAGTGTTAGATATGACCAAATCAGAGTGGTAAGATTTCAAGACAAATACCACCCGTGCAAAAATAACCCAGGTCATAAGCTCAATAAAGTATGCATTTTATCGGTGACCGGTAAATTCCACCCCGGTATATTGAACTTCGGTAAATTCCACTCCGGTATATTCCAACCCGATATATCCCACCCTAGGTATATTTCACCACTATAACTTCCACCTCGCTTTACGATTTATGTTTGGTTAGTTATTAATATTAATCATGTATTAATATTTTATATAATACTAGCCACAATGTAACTTCCATTTTCATTGTAGCAAATTAAATCTTGAGTTGGCCAAGCACAAGCTCTTTATATTTCAGTAAACATGTAACAGAACACCAGAAAGAAATATTGAGGTATTTAGATTTTTAATCACAAGCTGATTTTCTTCCCTAACGCCAACATAATAGCGATATTATAAAACTGTGAGATGACATCATATAACAAACCTTGTTATTTATTACTTTATTTTGAATTTGGTAATTGAGTGGTGTAAATCACTAGTCATAGATATTTATTTATTTATTGAACATAAATTCCATTACAGTTTTGCCAGATAATCGGGTTTTTATCTGACCTTTACAAGTTTTATTTGAAGAAAGAAGTAACAGGAAATTTAAGGCTCTATTAAGCATGAGCCAACCTAAAACTAAAATTAAAAAAAAACATACAAAAGGACTAGAGACAGTTAAGTGCATAAAGATAAACATATAAAAAAATAAAATGTTAGTATTGATTATTTAATAATTCAGATTTGTATATATGATTAAAACTATGTAAAGAACTAGCTTATTTAGTCACCGAGTTAATAGAGTTCCAAACGTGAGAACCTATAAATCGGATGCAAGATTGACATTTAACAGTTCTTTTCAGGGGCTTAGTAATTAATGACAGATTACGGGTACAATGAGTATGCTGATTTATGTGAGAATTGACGTAAAGAACTAATGCATGATCGAAATCAGGAAAATTTGAAGTTTTGTAAATGTAGGTACCTATTCTATATTTGAAAAGATCAGGAAGTTTCAGGATTTTCAAATCTATAAACAATTGTTCAGTGTGAGATAAGAAAGTACTACATGTGACCATCCGAACAGCTCTCTTCTGAAGTCAGGTGCACCATACCATGCCTCAATTGCATAAAAAAAGTGAGGATGAATCATTCAATAGAATAATGATTTCATGATATGACGAGGGAAAAGGGTGTTCACCTTTGAAAGAGCTCCAATTGATCTAGAGATTTTAATTGACACCGAATCGATATGATGAGAAAATGTGAGATTTTTATCCAAGGTAACACCCAGAAACTTCACAGAATCCACACATTCCACAATTCCATCACCAAGCCTCACAGATATCAAAATAAAAGATATTCTATTTGAGAAAACTACATATTTAGACTTGTCAATATTTACCATAATTTTATTACTGACTAACCAATCATAAATTACACAAAGTTCGGCGTTAATTACAGGATAAATAGAACCATGATTAACAGGATTAACAGAAGAAATTGTGGAATCATCAGCGAACAGGGTAAATTTGAAAAATTAGAACAACTAAGAAAATCGTTAATAAATACTAGAAAGAGCAAAAGTCCAAAAATACTACCTTGAGAAACACCACACGATATACAGGGTGTTCCAAAAAAACGATACTCAAATTTCGGTGGCTGTAATTCAAAAACTAATAAACTTACAAAAAATTGATAAATCACATTTTGTTCCTCAACTTTTTTTCTATGTCTTTAATAATTTTCAGATGAATCGATTTAACCGTTTCCTTTAAGCAGTATTTTTAGTGACCGATACTAAAAACCTGTTTGTGCACTTTCAGTATAATACTTATTTCATAGTTAGAACTGTTCAAGTAGCACTTACAGAAAATTTGCAAATCACTGCTGTAGAAAGTGGTTATACGTTACTAAATTTACATTTACGAGCGAAACAAAGTCCTCGATATCGATTTTCCTTTGCGGCTGAATTTTGTTCAATGTTATTTAATAATAATAATAATCTTTATTGAATAAAAGAAATTTGAAATGAGAAATGTCCGGTTTGTGGACGATATTGTGATTGGCGATGAAACAGCTTTTCATTTAAATGACAAAAAATAATCATAACATTCGTACATATGCATCGATGAGCCAACATCCTAATTTCAACTTTGACGTAGGAATTTCATGAGAGAAATTATATCTCTGCAGATGGGAATTAGTGGCAATGGCCGTGTAGTCAGTCCTTATTTAAAAAAAACTTAAATGGAGTTGAATACCTTGATCCATTATATTACAGGAACGTTCAAAGACTTCGAGAAGCACATAGAAACAGAAGTAATCGAACCTGGTGGGTTCAGGACGGTGCTCCTGAGCACAGAGCTATTGCTGTAAGGGAAAACTAAATGTGCAATTCGGCAATAGGCATTATCGCCTTGAATCCTCGTAACGATTGACCCACCAGATAGTCTGAAACGATTAATAGTAGGAACAGTTTGATTTTTTCAATGGCATTTTAATAAACGTTTTTTATTGTTATGATAACATCTTTTTACTATACCATTTTACTAAACTGTTCTAAGTTATTTACAACATGGTTTTAATACCCTAAAATACGAAGTTAAACAAAAGTGCGCAAACAGGTTTTTGGTATCGGTCACTAAAAATACAGCTCAAAGAAAACAGTTGAATCGATAAATCTAAAAAAAATTATATATGCTTCATTGTATATGCTTCATTCGAAACGGCATTACCAACAACAACACACTGCCTATGGGATGATAAGTAAGATCGGAACCAGGTTTTAGCCAAGCCTCTCATGCCGTAAAAGTTCAGCTTGGATAATAAAATTACGTGTGAAACAGTGTCAAACGCCTTCCTGAAATCTAGGAACAAAGAAAAGTACAAATTACAACTATCAATCGCATCATAAACCTCCTGTAAAAAAGAAAGTACAGCCTGACACGTACCCCTACTGTTACGAAAACCATACTGATTAGCATCCAAAATGTTATTCTTATCAAGGTAATTCAATAATTGTTTATTAACAACCTTTTCATAAACTCTGGAGAAATTAGACAGGATAGAAATAGGTCTGTAATTACCTACAGAGGTTCTGTCACCATTCTTATAAAGTGGGACTACAAGAGCCTTCTCGAGAGATTGCGGAAATACACCATCAGTAAATGACTTATTAATTAATTCAGCTAGAATTTCAGATGTAGGTAAAGATTGATATTTTAAAAAATGGGTGGGAATACAATTAATATTATTTGATTTATTTTTAAGGGAAGATATAACATTAATAATAGTAAGGTCATCAACAGGAGAAAAGAAAAATGAATTCACAAAGCTACCTCTCATATAATGCAAAGATCGATCAGTTAAGGAGGGAAAATTACTACATATTTCACTACCAATTAAACAAAAATAATTATTTAATTTATTAGTAACAAGAACAGGATTCTCAGTTATTACGTCTCCTTCAATCAAATGAATAGGACAAGATTTTTTAAATGAACCTGGCTTTAAAACTCCGTTAATAATCAACCAAGTCTTCTGCATGTTACCCTTGTACTCCTGAAACTTTCTATCAAAATAATTTATTCGAGAAGATTTCAATTCCTTAGTAACCGGTTCTAGGTAAATTGCTCGAAAACAATTGCTCGAAAGACAATTGCTCGAAAAACAATTGCTCGAAAGAACAATTGCTCGAAAGAACTATTGCTCGAAAGACAATTGCTCGAACGAACAATTGCTCGAATTATCAAATTGCTCGAATTATAAAATTGCATAAATTTCGATTTTATAAAAGTCAGTTATTCATGAAGTGGAGCTGCACCTAACAATCCTTGTTTCTTTTTAGTAACTGATCATTAATCATTCTATAAATGATTTTAATTATTACTCATTCTGCATAATTTTTTTTAGACCGTTTGTGTCATCTCGTATGTAACATGTCAATTGAAATCATGTGGTGAATCACTACTATTCATGTTTTTTTTATCATAAAACCCGAAAAATTTATTTATTACAAGCCTATATCTGTATTTGGTACGTCAATAGGTGAAATAACTGAAAGTTATGGCAGAGTTTCAATAAATCTACAAAAAATTTCGGGTTCAATGATAAAAAACATGAATAGTACCGATTCACCACATGATTCCAAATCTCATGTTACATACGAGATGACACAAACGGTCTAAAAAAATTATGCAGAATGAGTAATAATTAAAATCATTTATAGAATGATTTATGATCAATCACTAAAAAGAAACAAGGATTGTTAGGTGCAGCTCCACTTCATGAATAACTGACTTTTATAAAATCGAAATTTATGCAATTTTATAATTCGAGCAATTTTGTTCATTCGAGCAATTTGATAATTCGAGCAATTGTTCATTCGAGCAATTGTTCGTTCGAGCAATTGTTTTTCGAGCAATTGTCTTTCGAGCAATTGTTCTTTCGAGCAATTGTTCATTCGAGCAATTGTTTTTCGAGCAATTGTTTTCGAGCAATTGTCTTTCGAGCAATTGTTTTCGAGCAATTTACCGGCTACCTTAGTAACCACATTCCTATAACGATTATAAGCTTGGCGATCCATTTTTACCAGACTTATACAACAAGTTATGATGATTGTAAATCTAACTGTAAAAAGACGTGGTCGCTTATTAATAACTTGAATGGGGATAAGAAAAAAGATACTGTTAGGTCGCTTCTCATAAACGGTATTGAATCAGATGACAGGGCTGCAATAGCGGAAGAGTTTAACAGTTATTTTTCGGGTATTGCGAGGGACCTAGATTAGGATATACTGCCTGTACAGACTTCACCCTTGCAATACATAAATGTTAATGTATTGAGCTCATTTTTCGTTGACCCGGTCACTCCTGCTGAGATAGTTCAGTACATTGGTGGCCTGAAGTCTACATCGGTCAATATTAACCAAATACCAGTTTTTCTTCTCAAATACGTTGATAAATTACTCGTTTTCTACTGGCACCTTTCCAGATGCTCTTAAGTGTGCCACTTTAGTCCCTATTCATAAAAGTGGACCAATCTCATCCAAAGATAATTATAATTATCGCCCTATTTCTCTTCTGCCTGTATTAAGTAAGTTGTTTGAGCGCGCCATGTACAATAGGCTGATTAAATGTTTGTCCGACCATTCTTTATTAACAGAAAACCAGTTTGGGTTCAGAGAAAGATTTTCGAAAGAGGCAGCTCTTCTCAAATTAACGGAAGCGGTTTATGATGAACTTGAAAGTGGAAATTATTTGTTAATTATTTTTATTGATTTTAGGAAGGCGTTCGATACGGTTAACCATGAAATTTTGCTCAATAAGATGTTAAAGTACGGAATGCGTGGAGTGTGTCATGCCTGGTTCCGTAGTTTAGAAGGAAGGAAACAATGTGTTAGGATCGGAGATGTCACCAGTCAAGATCGTCAGATTAGGATTGGCATTCCTCAGGGATCCATTTTGGGACCAATGTTATTTTTAATTTATGTCAACGATATGTGTAATTTATGTGAGCATTTTTCATACATTCTGTTTGCAGATGACACTACGTTGCTGATGAGTGGTCCCTCTGTTACTGATCTTGTTAATTCAGCTAATGACAATCTGTTGCTTTTTGATGAGTGGGCACGTGCAAACAGACTGTCGATTAATGTTTCCAAGACCAAATTCATGATCTTTTCGAATAGAATAATAGCAAATCACCTTCTGGATCTCAAAATAAATAGTACCATTATTGAATATGTTAAATCAGTCAAATTCTTGGGAGTGATGGTGGATGATAGATTGAGTTTCAAATTGCATACAGACTACATATGCTCAAAAATTGCAAAATCTGTGGGTATTTTTTATAAATTGAAATATTTTGTTCCCAATGAGTGTCTTTCTAGTCTTTATTATTGTTTCATCTACCCGTATTTGCATTATTGTAACTTGGTCTGGGGTGGTACCCATATGTGTAATTTGGAGCCTTTGTTTTTGATGCAAAAGAAGGTGCTGCGCATTCTTAATGATGCTGATTATTTGGCACATACAAGGGGTCTCTTCTCTAAATCTAAAATTCTGAATGTTTTTGATCTTCATAAATTCATTTTGTGTACTTTTGTTAAACATAAACTCAATAGTGATATACCACATCAGCTATCTGCCAATACTCGATCCTACAATGAACCTCTCCCAAGTAATAGGAAACTTACCCTTGCAAGGCGATCACCCTACTATAGAGGAGTCTTTCTGTTCAAGGAAATTCCTATCAATATCAATATGTGTACTAGTCACCTTTTATTTAAAAATAAACTTAAGTCTTTTTATATTGAAAACTATGATAACTCTTTATATTGGTAGCTTTTCATTCTTTCTTTCTTTCTCCATTTTTTTCTTTCCTTTCTTCCAACATCTGAATTATGTACATTTCAGAACTTTGAAATAATTATTTTGAATAAGATGTACTTACTTATTTTCCATATCGTATATTTCTCTTTTATTATTTTGCCTGAAAGTATCCTTACTATTATATAGGCTTGTGTTTCTTGTATTTTATTTTTTCACAATAAATATTATCATTATTATCATTATCACAAGTAATAATTATGTCTTTTCTTCATTTTACTTTTGATATCACGGGTAATCCAAGGTTTTACAATGTCCTTTACAAGATATAGTTTTATATATCAATGGACAGCAATCGTTCTATAACCTAGAAAGAGTCTCTTCGAATAATTTAAAGCCATCATCGATATCATCACACAGTGAAATATTAGAAAAAATCTAGTTGGCAATGGCATTGTAAAATCTACTCAAGGAGGATTCGCTATATTGTCTAAAGTTAATTTTTTCATAGGAATTGGAATTATTAGCAGTTCGAATAAAACTTTGAATTACGCAAAAAATCAAATAATGATCGGATAAGTCACAGGGGATAATCCCAGATAATGAATTAGCTACATTGCAGGAAAATATATTGTCAATAAGAGGGAAACTAACGTCAGTGATTCTAGTAGGTTTGGTTATTAGAGGTGAATAGCCATTAAGAAAATTAAATTTGCCAAGTCCAGACACTCCTTATCATTCATCATATTTAAAAGATCACAGTTGAAATCTCCACTAATAAATATGTTACCTTTATAAGATGACTTTAGAAAAGACAAAATATAATCAAGTTTATCATAGAAGTCAGAATAACCAGTATTCGGTGGTAGATTGCCGCCTAAGGGTCTAACAAACTACGTTGTTAGTTATATTTCATCATGTCTTCTTAAAATTTGAGATAATGATGACACGGGACTTGTATGTATTATGGATTTAAGATTAGATGATATAAATGTAGGTTATGAATTAAGGAATTAGGGAATTAGGAATTTAAGGAATTAGAGGATTAAGGAATTAGGGGATTAAGGAAGCATGAGAACATGAACAAGGCTGAAATAGAAAACTAATATAAGAATACAAAATATGAACAAAGAATATGAAGATATAAGCAGAATATATGAAAACAAATATAAATCAAATAAACACATAAATGAAATACAAAAGATAATTGGAAATAAGATGAAGTAAACTTACAGATGACAGTTAAATGAAGAATACAAGTTAGTCGGATGGTGAGTGAGGTTTGTCAGGAGTATGATTAATATAATATATGAAATGAATTTATCTATTCTGAAATGGATGAAAATAATGATTATAATTACATGGTTAAATATGAATGAATATATGTGGCATGAAATGACTTCCTATAACAATGAAGTGTGCAGTATAACAAACTAGCGGATACAACAAACTACATTAAATAATGAAATAAAGTAATGGATTGCATCATAAATTACTATTAGAAATAAAGTAAAATAAAAGAGTAATATAAAATTTTAAAAATGAAAGAAATGAAAAATTAATTTATTATTTAGATTAGTTATTAATTGAGTATACCTATATTTTTCATTTTGATAAAAAATAAAATAACACAGAAAGATGGAACTGTCGGACCATTGGGGCGTCGGACAATGGGGTGTCGGACCAATGGGGCGTCGGACTATTGAGAAGTCCCCCAATATATTCACATGATAAGCTAATGTCACTTATACGATTTGCCCTAATTCTATCGTTAAGGATAATGCTCACCCCACCACCTCGCTTTAATGGGTTCCTCAAGAGATGATGTGATGAGTACCCATCGAAAAATTCACTGTGGCATCATGCAGTCAGCAACGTCTCAGAAAGACAGATGCAATCAAACTTACAATTAAACGAGTCTAAGAGACAGCTAAGTTCATCCATCTTTGGAATTAGAGACCGAATATTAAGATAAGTAATTGGCAAGTCATTGGCACAGCTATCATAAGAGACATTCAAATCATTAACACTATAATATCGAGATTCGTATGCGTGATGCATTGTCGGAAATGATTCATTGTATTCAAGTAAAATATCTGATAATTCATGATTATATATCTCAACTGATTCGAATTGAATTCAAGTAAGGGTGGCGACGACAATGGTAAGTGGTGAGCGAATGACCCATTAATATACAAAATAGTAAGCAAATTAGTAAAATGGCAAAGAAATAGTAAATTGTTCTGAAAACTAAATGGTGAACAAATGTAGGAAATAGTACTAATGAAATAGGCAACGGAAGACGCATCAAACAATGTGCAACAGATTGCACCTTGATATGCAAAATATAGATAAATTGGTAAAATAGACCAGTAAATATGGTATGCACAAGACAATACTTATACATCATATACGTAAGTTTGCTCACAGATAATACATGAAATACAGACAATTATTGCACAGGATTCCCTGCAGCTACTATATAAACTGGAGCCTGTGCTTAAAATGAAAAAATAGAGGCCAATTAACTCAGAAAATACAATAACATTAAGAAAAAGAGTAGATGACGGGTTCATAGACAATACCTCAACTGCGGCGAGTCATCGTTGAGAAGAGGCATCGAGTAGCTCTTCTGCTGGAATACCCAGGGTCTCAACACATATTGAGTAATAACCACTTAGGCCGAGTGGTTTAATCCAGGCAAAGATTCGCCCATCCTGAGATCCACAGCCAGACATGAACTGAGGAAAGCGACGTTTAGCACGCCTCAACGCAAAGAGGATTCGTGATCTCGTTAGAGTTAAATTATCATTGGCGTAATGATCAGGAGGCTCGACAGTGTTAAAAGCATGAATAATGTCATTTTTATACCCCGATCACCCAACCTGACAATAATACGTCTTCCATCTGGGCCCTGATTGACAGGTTTTTTTCCAAGGCGACTCACAAATACCAGTTTCTCTGCCGGAAGCACATAATTAACTTTACTCTGCAGTAAACGACGTAAAGCGGAACTGTAGTCTTCATCCTCAGTCAGAGATGAAGTAACGACACTGCCGGAAAAAAATAATGTCATTCTGTCTATCCCTACTTTCAGCCTCTTCAATACGTTCCTCCAGATTATGAATTTTATCCTTTAGGACACCAACCTCGTCTTCAAGCTTGTTTAACTTTTCAACCTTCCCTCTTACGATAGCAGCTACCTCTGTTTTAAACTCTTCAAATTTATTTTCAATTTTGAGCAGAATAAACTTTAAAAGCTCATTAGACTCCGGTGAACTCAAACCACGGCCATTAGAAACAATGGATGACGAGGCAAACAACCTAGTGGACTGAGTTCTTGTGGGGGGAGGAACTGATGGAGAATTAGTTTTATTCTTCGCTTTAGGTGGCATGTTAACACTAAACGAACAGACGAGAAGTACCAATAACATTTACTCACTATACACCAATAGAGATAACAGTTAAAGTTTTAACTCAGCCATGGGGCTAGACTGAGTGACTATGCTAGGCAAAACACTAGCTAGTATAAACGTCGCACGTCTGTACTCTATGACAGTTGGAGTGAGATACAGGCCATACCTTAAATTTTCGTAATGTTGGATATTGTACCAATGTTAGCATACTTTTAATAGGAGAAAATTAGAGGAATTAGAAAATAGGGCATTCGAAATTCCGTAGTAAATAGTTGCTATAGGTAATAAGATAGTTAAAATTGAAATGTTAAAAAATATAAAAATTAGGATGTGTATCATGATTACGAGTAGGTAGATTATAAGTAGCTTGTTTTTCAATAAATGTTACCCTTAGACATAGAGAAATAATATATATGTACTAGAGAGCTAGTTGTGTAGCGACTACAGGACGTTTTTAAACCTTATTTTGTTTCAGTGCTCAGAGTGATGTAGAGATAGTAGTTGTGCGGCACTCCTCGCTCTCTTTGGTGTGTATAATATTAGAGGTTATTACATATCTTGGCCTTAATCTTTTATTGAAAAGTACATATACCAATATGAAATATAATCATGGGCTGATCCAGTGAATGTTAACTAATTCATTTGGAAAAGTAAACACTTAAATCACAAGATATTATGAAGATAATAATACCTACTTGTTGTATTATTTAATATAAGAGTTGCTAACTTTGAACAGCGGTCAGTTTCTCATATTCGGTCACATAAGAAAAACAATATAATAAAAAGAATGAAACTTAAATAATAATTATACTATCGTTTTTTCTAATATGATCGAAGATGTGGAACCGGTCAATAATTCGTAATTTACCCTATATTTTAATTTTTCGAAATCAAAACTATTATGGGAAATTAATTCGTCATCTATAATAGACTTCAGTAATATTAACGGGAGATAAATGCATGCTATTATCCCACAAATAAATGTTTTAATTCCACAATATTAGGTTATTCAAACATCAATATAAAAGATATAGCATTTAATACTCTTAAACAATGTTTGATTAATGCTTGTTAAGGTCAGACAAAAATTCTTGAAGCTTTAAAAATAAGTAAAATGGATTGTTGTTCGGATTTAGATATTTAAGGTAAGGATATATTTCAAATATCGAGTATGTATATTACAATATGTACTATTACCCTAAATAAAATACCTATATGAATATGCTTTGAAACGTATTATTTCAATGTTTTAATACTGCTCGAGAAATTATTTTTCTAAAACACTCTGAAAACAACATAAGAAAGTTAAATGGCGAGACCTCATATTTCATCTACACCTCCCCTCGCTACGTTACGAATCCCACTGAGTAGGAAAATAACAAAGAAAGTAAAGTTCATAAGCTCCCATCCATAGCGTTTATAAAGCTCCCATACTTGCCCCTAGACGGTTATCACAAAGGTTTCTGAAAGCTTGGGGAAATTCAAATTACTTCTTGTTGAGTTCTTCATCAAACGTAGTTTCTTATAGTATTATTCACCGAAATAATTTATAACAATATCTGCTAGATATACATATATGTAGAGAGATCCCAGGTAACAAAAAATTATTCCGGGGAATTTCCCTGGATTATTTTCTCGATATCCCCATCGTTATCGAGGGGATTCCCTATTTTGACGTTTTTGCGATATGGGGATATCCCTAAATGATATCGAGAGAATAATGATGGGATTTAAATATATTATCCCTGGAATATTTCCTCGATTACAAGGGAAGGGCAAGGAATACCGAAATTATTATTCCCTCGATAACAAAGGAATAAAATTGAGATAATAAAGGGATATTCCCTCAATTTTGAGGGGATCAAATGGGAATATTCCCTGAATATTCCCTGGATATCTAGAATAGAAGAAGGATATAAAAATAAGAATAGCAAAATTAATATTTACTAGCAGATACAGCATTTGAACGTGTACGTTTAACTTTACATGAATAATTGGAGAAAATATTGAGATAACATGGGAACATGCCTGGGATAACAATATTGGTTCAACTGTGATGTCCTATTGCTCAGAAAACAATTTCTCCCAATTATCCAAGCGAGTCCCAATGACACAACCTTGTCCCAAAAAGTTATGCTGCCTGGGTTCTTGTGTATCGACTGCAACTATTCCTTTGAAGAAAGACTGAACAGGAGAAAGAGGACTGATTGCCTCAAAATACGATATACCAACGGATTGACTTATAAACATTGGACTAATTTGACCAATAATTGTCTCACAATACAGATTTGACCAATTGTTCCACAATACGATATACCAACTGACTAACCAAGATACATTGCATAGATTTGACCAATTGTTTCACAATACGATATACCAACTGACTAACCAAGATACATTGCATAGATTTGACCAATTGTTTAACAATACTATAAACCAACTGACTGACCACGATACATTGGACAGATTTCACCAATTGTTTCACAATATGATATACAACAGAGTGCATTGCATAAATTTGACCAATTATCTACCATAGAATATTCCAATAATTCGATCAGTCTTGTGATTTGAATTCATTGATAGACTAAAAGACATATTCTTTAAATAGTGTTTTCAAATTAATTTACCGCTGCTGTAATAAATTGTAGTGATTTACACTTTACTAATCACGTTTTACTCCACCAATTTAAATATATTTAAATTGGTGGCGAATAAGTAATAACTGGCATTATTTTGAAGGTAGACCAAAGGCAGATGGGAATACCTTGCCTTCAAATTCCATTGAATTCCATTAAGTGAACTTCCAATTATGAAGACAGATAAACCGATTTTTATTCCATCTAAACGCTTCTTATATTAAATTCAATGCATTTACTGACAGTAAAATCCAAAGCTAATAATCACTGTATTTACTGGAAATAAAATTACGAAATAATCATCACTCTATTTATTGGTAATACAATTACGAAATAATTATTGCTTATTTATAAAGTTTTTGCAAAGAGTTCACATTAATATAATTTATTCTCTAAATATGTAGATTAGTGATCATCACACACACTTTCATTGCAATAAACACAGTAAACGTGTTTTATTGCTATCTAAATTAGACGTGGCTCAGACGTCGAAAGAAACGAACGATGCCATTAATATTCGCTTAAGAAAATAGAATTGGACGGTTGTTTTGTGGTGGAGAATCAGAAGAACTGAAGCAATTGGTTAGGGGGGAGATATGCAGATATTTTGTATCTTTTCTGGAACTATTTGTAAATTGCAAGGACACCTTCTGAACAATTTCTTTTATGCTATACCGTGGAGAAAAATTGTCCATGAAGTGAATTTGATATTATTTTTATTGATAAATAACATCGTATGAATTAGAAAATAGCATTCAGCAAAGTCATTTAATTTCATCCAATTAAGTGACAGGATAAACTAACATAGAGCAATTGACTAAATTTTGTGATTATTCATAACATAATTAAAATTAGAGAGTACAAGAAGGATTTATTACTGGGATATTTCCTTAATATCCCAAGAATAAATCCTTCTTGCCTGGATACTCTACATATCTCTATAACCTCTGTATTACTCATTACCGATAATGATGTATTTGACTTGCAATACATAAAACAATTAATTATTAAGGAATAAAATCTATACCATATATAATGTTAATTTAAACCTAACTAAACTTTTCAATTTTTATTCCATAAATTGAATTCTGTAATAATCATATTTAATAATTTGATATTTCATACTCCATTTATAACCAATTCAGCATGTCATCATTTACACAGTTTGCAGATTTCTACTTGGTGTTCAGTAGCAATAATTCAAATGGAGAACATCCCAGGTAACATTGAACCTTCCCAGAAGATTCCAGGAACGTTCCATTGGAACGTTCCCTGAATGTTCCACTGGAATATTCCCTGAATGTTCCTTTTCTGACACATTCCAGGAATATTCCAATGGAATCTTCAAAAATATTCCCTTTGGAACATTCCCTGAAGACTCCATTGGAACATTCCCTGAAGACTCCATTGGAACATTCCTTGAAGACTCCATAGGAACATTCCCCGAAGACTCCATTGGAACATTCCCTGAAGACTCCATTGGAACATTCCCTGAAGACTCCATTGGAACATTCCCTGAAGACTCCATTGGAACATTCCCTGAAGACTCCATTGGAAAATTCCCTGAAGACTCCATTGGAACATTCCTTGAAGACTCCATAGGAACATTCCCCGAAGACTCCATTGGAACATTCCTTGAAGACTCCATAGGAACATTCCCTGAATACTCCATTGGAACATTCCCTGAAGACTCCATTAGAAAATTCCCTGAAGACTCCTTTGGAACATTCCCTGAAAACTCCACTGCAACATTCCCTGAATACTCCATTGGAGCATTCCCTGAAGACTCCATTGGAACATTCCCCGAAGACTCCATTGGAACATTCTCCGAAGACTCCATTGGAACATTCCCCGAAGACTCCATTGGAACATTCCTTGTAGACTCCATTGGAACATTCCCCGAAGACTACATTGGAACATTCCTTGAAGACTCCATTGGAACATTCCATGAAGACTTCATTGGAACATTCCATGAAGACTTCTTTGGAACATTACTTGAAGACTCCTTTGGAACAACTTCTGAAGACTCTTTTGGAACATTCTCTGAAAACTTCTTTGGAACATTCTCTGAAGACTCCTTTGGAACATTCTCTGAAGACTCCTTTGGAACATTCTCTGAAGACTCCTTTGGAACATTCTCTGAAAATTCCTTTGGAACACTGTCAGAAAAATCCCATGGAACACTTTCAGAAGACTAAATTAGAACTGTGAATTTATAGTGGGAATGTTAAATGTCACCTGAGTCAAGATGGTAGTAATCTACTATATAAGCTATAGTGAGTCAAGATTTGCTGCGGAATCAATGGTAATATATTTTTACTACTATCTAATGGTTTTACAGTATACTCTCGCATCCTATTTTCAATGACTTTTTCCATCAAGAAAATAGAAAGAAGACATCATGGAAGAGGGGGGAAGTAAAACTAAGCTCTATGCACTAGGTCGACTACTCTGATATCACAGGTAACAGTGTCGACCCAGCGCACTCTGGCAATATTACAGATACCAAAATGAAAATGAACTCAAGGAACTATAGGAAGAAATGACAGACGGTAAAAATAGAGGAATAACAGTTTATAGTAAATAATTACCTAAAAAACAGAAAACATGATAATTGAAAATGTAACCAATAGATTTATTGAAAAACAAATATTGTGCTATTTTTGGATAAAAACTAACTATTCAAATGGAT
This sequence comes from Caprella mutica, assembly GCA_947561585.1. Classification (NCBI taxonomy): domain Eukaryota; kingdom Metazoa; phylum Arthropoda; class Malacostraca; order Amphipoda; family Caprellidae; genus Caprella; species Caprella mutica. The sequence goes on from CANNZV010002998.1 coordinate 72,021, forward strand.
GCTTCATCTATAGTTTAATTAATATAGATTATAGGGAAATGATTAGCAAGTAAGAGGACATTTTATTCAGGTACCTGACACGTATAGCTGCTCAAATTCCATTACCCTGAAGGCTATAAAAAACGTTTAAAAAATTTATTAAAATACTTGAACAAAAAATCTATATAACTAACTACAAAACTTAATATTTATCTATAACATTCTATCTAACAAAATTTCTAACATAGACTATATATTTAACACTTTATTTACAAACGTTCTATAGCTGCAAGATTAGGATCAGTAGTTTCAAAATTAGGATCTGAAGTCTCAAAATTAGGATCAGTAGTCTCAAAATTAGATCAGTAGTCTCAAAATTAGATCAGTAGTCTCAAAATTAGGATCAGTAGTCTCAAAATTAGGATCAGTAGTCTCAAAATTAGGATCAGTAGTCTCAAGGCTAGGATCAGTAGTCTCAAGGCTAGGATCAGTAGTCTCAAGGCTAGGATCAGTTGTCTCAAGGCTAGGATCAGTTGTCTCAAGGCTAGGATCAGTTGTCTCAAGGCTAGGATCAGTTGTCTCAAGGCTAGGATCAGTTGTCTCAAGATTAGGATCAGTTGTCTGAAGATTAGGATCAGTTGTCTGAAGATTAGGATCAGTTGTCTGAAGATTAGGATCAGTTGTCTGAAGATTAGGATCAGTTGTCTGAAGATTAGGATCAGTTGTCTGAAGATTAGGATCAGTTGTCTGAAGATTAGGATCAGTTGTCTGAAGATTAGGATCAGTTGTCTGAAGATTAGGGTCAGTTGTCTGAAGATTAGGGTCAGTTGTCTGAAGATTAGGGTCAGTTGTCTGAAGATTAGGGTCAGTTGTCTGAAGATTAGGGTCAGTTGTCTGAAGATTAGGGTCAGTTGTCTGAAGATTAGGGTCAGTTGTCTGAAGATTAGGGTCAGTTGTCTGAAGATTAGGGTCAGTTGTCTGAAGATAAGGGTCAGTTGTCTGAAGATTAGGGTCAGTTGTCTGAAGATTAGGGCAAGTTGTCTGAAGATTAGGGCAAGTTGTCTGAAGATTAGGGCAAGTTGTCTGAAGATTAGGGCAAGTTGTCTGAAGATTAGGGCAAGTTGTCTCGAGATTAGGGCAAGTTGTCTCGAGATTAGGGCAAGTTGTCTCGAGATTAGGGCAAGTTGTCTCGAGATTAGGGCAAGTTGTCTCGAGATTAGGGCAAGTTGTCTCGAGATTAGGGCAAGTTGTCTCGAGATTAGGGCAGGTTGTCTCGAGATTAGGGCAAGTTGTCTCAAGATTAGGGCAAGTTGTCTCAAGATTAGGGCAAGTTGTCTCAAGATTAGGGCAAGTTGTCTCAAGATTAGGGCAAGTTGTCTCAAGATTAGGGCAAGTTGTCTCAAGATTAGGGCAAGTTGTCTCAAGATTAGGGCAAGTTGTCTCAAGATTAGGGCAAGTTGTCTCAAGATTAGGGCAAGTTGTCTCAAGATTAGGGCAAGTTGTCTCAAGATTAGGGCAAGTTGTCTCAAGATTAGGTCAAGTTGTCTCAAGATTAGGGCAAGTAGTCTCAAGATTAGGGCAAGTAGTCTCAAGATTAGGGCAAGTTGTCTCAAGATTAGGGCAAGTTGTCTCAAGATTAGGGCAAGTTGTCTCAAGATTAGGGCAAGTTGTCTCAAGATTAGGGCAAGTTGTCTCAAGATTAGGGCAAGTTGTCTCAAGATTAGGGCAAGTTGTCTCAAGATTAGGGCAAGTTGTCTCAAGATTAGGGCAAGTTGTCTCAAGATTAGGGCAAGTTGTCTCAAGATTAGGGCAAGTTGTCTCAAGATTAGGGCAAGTTGTCTCAAGATTAGGGCAAGTTGTCTCAAGATTAGGGCAAGTTGTCTCAAGATTAGGGCAAGTTGTCTCAAGATTAGGGCAAGTTGTCTCAAGATTAGGACAAGTTGTCTAAAGATTAGGACAAGTTGTCTCTAGATTAGGGCAAGTTGTCTCTAGATTAGGGCAAGTTGTCTCTAGATTAGGGCAAGTTGTCTCAAGATTAGGGCAAGTTGTCTCAAGATTAGGACAAGTTGTCTAAAGATTAGGACAAGTTGTCTCTAGATTAGGGCAAGTTGTCTCTAGATTAGGGCAAGTTGTCTCTAGATTAGGGCAAGTTGTCTCTAGATTAGGGCAAGTTGTCTATAGATTAGGGCAAGTTGACAATGCTCATGGATACAGAAAAGCTACATCGTGAATACAGTCACTTACCAAGGTATATGACGATAAAGGACAAAATTGTCTCTAAATAAAGCCTATACGATCCTGTCTACCTAACACAAAATCTCTAAGACCTCGTAGTTGAAGAGCATATCTCTAGCATTATCCTCTAAAACTGCAAGTAGCGTTAATAAAATTATAAACTTGGTAAAAGTAAGAGAAGACAGTCCATAATGAAAATTACAACACGTAAAAACCCAAGAGACGCTAGTAGTGGTAGTATGGTACATCTAGCCCCTGCCCCTGGCCGAGGGGGGCACGCGAGGGGGGCAAAATCGGGTGCGTATTTTAATTAGGTTACAATTTTGTTATCAGATAAGAAATTAGGTTGGATATTTGAAATAAATATTATTTTTGGTAGTATGGTACATCTAGCCCCTGCCTCTGGCCGAGGGGGGCACGCGAGGGGGGCAAAATCGGGTGCGTATTTTAATTAGGTTACAATTTTGTTATCAGATAAGAAATTAGGTTGGATATTTGAAATAAATATTATTTTTGGTAGTATGGTACATCTAGCCCCTGCCCCTGGCAGAGGGGGGCACGCGAGGGGGGCAAAATCGGGTGCGTATTTTAATTAGGTTACAATTTTGTTATCAGATAAGAAATTAGGTTGGATATTTGAAATAAATATTATTTTTGGTAGTATGGTACATCTAACCCCTGCCCCTGGCCGAGGGGGGCAAAATCGGGTGCGTATTTTAATTAGGTTACAATTTTGTTATCAGATAAGAAATTAGGTTGGATATTTGAAATAAATATTATTTTTGGTAGTATGGTACATCTAGCCCCTGCCCCCCGGGCGAGGGGGGCACGCGAGGGGGGCAAAGGCGGGTGCGTAATTTAATTAGGCTACAATTTTGTTATCAGATAAGAAATTAGGTTGGATATTTGAAATAAATATTATTTTATTGAAATTATGTTAGGAGGGGGCACAGCCCCCTCCTCCCCAAAGACACGCGGGGGGGGGGGGCACCGGGCGGTTGCGTAATTTAATTGGGTAACAGTTTTTTTATTAGATAAGAAATTAGAATGGGTATTTAAAATAAATATTGTTTTTATTGAAATAAGTTGAAAGTATGTTAGCAGGGGGGAGACAGCCCCCTTCTTCCCAAACAGTGTAACTAGGTTGCTGATTGTAACAGATAATCATTTGGGTCAGGTAAGTGCCTTTTCCAGTAGGGGCTCATTGAAATAACTCGAAGCTGTTTTTTAAGTAGGTTCTCTTTTTTTTATCATATAGGTTTCGTTTGAGGTAGTTTCTACTAGGTTAATATTTATATCTGAATAAAAAATTGTTTCTTTATAGAATGGAATAACATCTTATGAACTATAATTGTAAAACCATGAGGAATGAGAGAAAGATGGGATTTAATACTCAAGATATATTTTAAAATAATAATAATACATTTCAGTATACAATAATGATGAATATCTATTAAATTAAATTAACTTTAATAGTACTTATCAAATATAAAATTATAACAGGTTGAGATGAAATTTTGGCGTTGAAGAGCTGTAATTGATAAGGTTATAGCTATCAAAACCAGCAACCTGTGCATTTAACAGATTGATGGTTTCAATAATTATTATTTATCTTTCATTCATTATCATAGAGGTGGTTGAGACTCTTCCAGTGACAGGGTGAAGATGAAAATGATGCGATGAAATGTAGTTTCATTTATTAATGCTCACACATGATGTCTTAATCCTATATCATAATAATAAATTGATACACGAATTAAATTAATTAAACAATTTCAATCGTAAATACATCAAAAATACATAATTTTGTAATGAATATAATAATAATAAATTAATATTACATTTCATTAATATATTTACAAATGTGGTGGCGTCAAATAATAAATATTCTTTCACTAATTGTATCTTGATATAAAATTTAGTAAATTTATTTGTTAATGATATTATGATTGGTCAATTAAATAATCGTATATAGTATTTTAAAAATATGTTCTTTCAGGTGTCCTTTAGTAATCACAAGGGGCTTGGAGAGCTACCCCTTTTTGTAAGTCTTTTACTTTTTCCAATAGAGCAGGAATAGTCAACATCAGAGCAGATGTTGCAGGTAAAACAATTCTTGATGGATTCGATACAGAGTTAAACATGATAACGTAGTTCCCATTAATACGAAATAGATCAATAGAGGAAGGATGCTGTCTTATAGTGATTGACATCTCATCATTTGTTTCAAGAAACTTGAAACTCAATGTTTGCAAGAATATCAAGAAGCTGTGTACATGAAAAGAGATCCATCTATCACCATATTTGAATTTGATACGATCAAATGAACTTTCATAAGAAATTTCAATGTCGCTAATGTTATATAGCTGAGATATAGTCATCATGTAGGAGTGGATGTTCATGCACTAACCATTTGATAATCGCACAGGGAGGTGATATACTCTAGAAAAGGTGGATAAATGGAGGGTGG
>CANNZV010002999.1:0-76694 GCA_947561585.1 Caprella mutica
AACTTTTTGATCGCATGAAGCGGGAGTACGACACCTTTTGGAATGCCGAGCGAAAAACCAAGGCAGCTAAAATGGGTTTGACTCCTCAGCAAGTGACCACTTTAGCCAGCGTTACTTATGCCGAAAGCAAATTACTGGTTGAAGCCAAACGCATTTCTGGTTTATACTTCAATCGCATTCAAAGAGGAATAGCACTTCAGGCCGACCCAACATTGGTTTTCGCACTTGGCGACTTTACTGTGGAACGGGTGTTGAATGTTCACAAAGAGATTGATTCTCCTTACAATACCTATAAATATGCTGGCCTTCCTCCCGGACCAATCAACTTGCCACCACTTGCATTTATCGATGCTACTTTAGACTACGAAAAGCACAACTATCTGTACATGTGTGCCAAAGAAGATTTTTCTGGGTACCACAATTTCGCTACAAACCTTACTCAGCATACACGTAACGCCAGTTTGTATCACGCGGCGATGAATAGAAGAAATCGCTAACTATGTATACATACGATTTTCCCAAAAGGGTAAGGTACGGTGAGACAGACCAAATGGGATATGTCTACTATGGCTTGTATTCAAATTTCTACGAGATCGGCCGCACAGAGGCCATAAGAAGCTTAGGCTATCCTTACAAAAGACTGGAAGACATTGGTGTCATGCTCCCAGTTTTGGAGAATCATTCCTATTATATAAAGCCCGCACACTATGATGATCTGCTGACGATTAGGGTAACGATTCCTAAACTACCTACGGTCAAGTTTTATTTTGAGTATAAAATCTTAAGAGGAGAAGAACTCTTGCATACGGGAAATACTACCCTGGCTTTCGTAAATATGGAGACCGGTAGACCGTGTAGGCCGCCACAGGAATTAATGGACGTATTAAGGCCACACTTTAATGGTTGAAAAATGGATGTCTTATTTGAGTCAGTATGTAGTTTTTCAAAAGCTATTTTACTTCCTTGACAACATCAGGTTATACTACTTTGATGTTTCACTACTTGACTTGATTAAGATCTTTTTGGACAAGTTGAGCCATTATGATTTGTTTGAGCGGGCAAATAATGTGGCGTTTTCGTTCGTCTTAGCCATTTTCCCTACCATTATTTTCTTTTTTACCCTAATACCTTACGTACATACCCAAGTTCCAGAAATAAGTGTGGTATCGATGATGGACTTCATGTCTAGCATTCTTCCTAATAGTATTTACGACACAGCGGCGCCAACTATTTTTGAAATCGTGAGTAAAAGGCAAGGTGAACTGCTTTCTTTTGGTTTTCTCTTTGCTTATTACCTTTCTACAAACGGCACCATTTCCTTAATGAACGCGTTCAACAGGTTGTATAAAACCGATGACAAACGAGGTTTCATTAAAAGAAGATTGATTGCCACTTGGCTTACCCTTATGCTGGCCTTAGTAATCATCGTAGGCGTTGTATTGCTTGTTCTTGGTCAACGGTTTGTAAACATCGTTGCAGAGTGGTCCTCGACCGAAGAGTACATTTACTACTTGATTCTGGCACTTAGATTCTTTGTGATCTCAGTGATCTTTCAATTGGGTATTTCACTGTTGTACTACTTTGGCCCGCAAGTTAAAGACCGTTGGCACTTCCTTTCCATTGGTTCTGTAATTGCCACGTCGCTTGCCATTTTGGCATCTTATGGCTTTGCTACTTACATCAACAATTTCGGTACCTATAATAAAATTTATGGGTCTATTGGGTGTTGATCGCCTTTATGATTTGGTGCCAATTGATTGCTTTAATCTTGATTCTTGGGTTTGAAATCAATGCTACTATTGATCATGCCCGCATTATTGCTGAAGAAAAAGAGGAGCAAGGAAAGAAGGCTTCTACAGCTATAAATAGTTAGCTAAATTGATTAAATTATGGACAATGAAGCATTTTTTTCTTCTTGTTCTTTTTGCCGCTTTCGTACACGCTAACGCATATGGCTTTCAAAATGATTCCCTAACGATTAAGCTTTCTTATCCCATCAGCAATTCTTGGGATGATGCAGAAGAAAACATCTCAACCGGTGCGATCAACGGCTCCAGTACCGACCTGGAAATGGTGACTGAAGAAGGAGTGACCGAGCAGCTGGTTGGTATACGATTTAGAAACATTCCGAAACTCCCAGGTGCTACACTTTCGTACGCTTACATCCAGTTCACTGTTGATGAGACCACTTCTGGTACTACTGAGCTTCAAATTTTTGGCGAAAAAACCCATAACGCGCTCCCATTCAAGGATTCTACAAAAAATTTAAGCATTCGGCTCTTAACTGAAGCTGCGGTCAGTTGGACACCAACCCCTTGGAACGCAGTTGGTGTTGCCGGATCAGGCCAACAGACTCCAAATTTAACGACCATTTTAGAAGAAGTTTTTGCCGAAAGCAATGACGATGAGATCAACGTGGCGTTTCTGATATCTGGAAGTGGTGCCCGTATCGCATCATCCTACGATTTGAATCAGGATCTGGCACCAGTACTCAACCTGACTTATAAAATTCCAAAACCCGATGGGGTGCTATCTGATATTTTTATCAATGAGCTCATGCCCAGAAATGGAATTTATGAAGACCCTTTTGGCGAAAGTGATGATTGGTTAGAGATCTATAATGGATCAGATCAAATTGTCCCATTGGCAGGCCTGTTTTTAACCGATGACTTTAATGAGCCACGAAAATGGGAAGTGGACCTTCCAGATGTGCTGGTGCCAGGAGGTCATGCCATTATTTGGTTGGATGAGCAACCTGAACAGGGGAGAGGACATACCTCATTCAAACTAAGTAGTGCTGGCGAAAGTGTTGCTTTGCTGCAAGATTTTGGTGGTCAGTTACATATCCTAGACCAAGTGGATTTTCCCGCAGTGCCTTTGAATACCAGTTATGCTAGAAGTTTTGATGGAGCCGAGAACTGGGAAATCAAACTGGAGATTAGCCCTAATGAAACCAATAACGGCGCTTCTGTTTTTCTTGACCGCGATCTTAGCTTTTCGCAATCGCCCGGTGTGTATAATACCCGAAGAGAGGTTTCTATTTTGGGTTTAGACGAAAGTGACAGTCTATATTATACCCTTAATGGAAGTATCCCTGATTCCAATTCATCTCTTTATCAAGACTTTATCGGTATCAGTAGCAGTGTCTTGATTAAGGCGAAAGTGATCAGCACTAACGGTCAAAGTCGCATCATTCAAGGCAACTACTACATCAATCCGAGCCACACCCTGCCCATATTAAGTATCAATACCGACCCTGAAGATCTGTGGAGCAGCACCAAAGGTATTTACGTCACAGGCTCCAATGGTGAAAGTGGGTTCTGTTCTAATGAGCCACGCAATTGGAATCGAGATTGGGAACGGCCAGCGCAGCTAAGTTTAATTGAGCCAAATGGAGCATTGGCCTTTGAAGTCTCTGGTGGCATTAAAATCGGAGGAGGCTGCTCTCGCGGACAAGTCATGAAAAGCTTTAACTTTTTCGTCAAGAAGAATTCATATGGCGATTCAGTAATCAATTATAACGTCTTTCCAGGTTTTGAGGTCGACCGATTCAATAGGTTGAAGATCAGAAACAGTGGCAATGACTTTTCGCAAATGATGATTCGAGATGGAGTAAATCAGTCTTTGCTATACAATACTGTAGATATTGACTTGATGGCTTATCGGCCGGTAGTCATGTATCTGAATAATGAGTATTGGGGTATGTATGGGCTGAGAGAAATGTACAGTCGACATTATGTAGGTGCTCACTTTCCAGATGTGGACCAAAACGAAATTGATTTAATAGCTAATCCTACACTTGGAAATCGAGTTGTTAAGGAAGGTTCAGCTGAAGATTGGGATGAGATGATTAGGTTTGTGCAGGCCAGTGACCTTTCGCTTCAAAGTAACTACGACCACATTTCTGGACTGATGGAGATTGACGAGTACATCAATTATCAAATCAGCCAGATCTATTTCGCCAACTATGACTGGCCGGCCAACAATGTACGGGTCTGGAAAAAGCAAGATGGAGGCAAATGGCGTTGGATGTTGTTTGATACCGATGCAAGTACAAACTACGGCGATTGGAGCAGCTCAAATGCTAGCGATAATACATTCGCTCATGCTTTAGCTGTAAACGGACCAGGCTGGCCCAATGGCCCGCAAAGCACTTTATTGCTGCGAAAGCTGATGGAGAATGCCGATTTCAAAGCTGAAATGTCACAACGACTCTGTAGCTTCAGAGAGTTGATTTTTCAACCAGAGCGTGTTGATGCTAAGCTAGATAGTATTGTTAATATCGTAGATGGTGAGATTGGAGCACACATTCAAAGATGGCGGGTTGCAAATAGTAATTGGGGCTGGGGCTGGCCGTCGGGAGGCTCTACCAATGCTTGGCAAGAGTACATTAGTGACTATCGATCTTTCTTTACTGAAAGACGTACCAGGATCATTGGCCATATGCAAAGTGAGCTGGGCTTGGGACAACAAGCAAATATTAGTTACCGCGTGGAGAGTGGTAATGCTGGTGTGATTAAACTGCACAGCAATGAAATGGAAGTGCCAAGAAGCTATGATGGCGCCTACTTTGTAGATGTGCCAATCAAAGTTAAGGCAGTGCCTAACGCAGGCTTTAAGTTTTGGAAATGGAAAGAAAGCAGTAACCCCAATGCCGAGATCTGGTTCACACCAACAGAAGATGCTACTTTGACTGCACTCTTTGTAACTGAAGGAACTGTGATTACAACAGTTGAAGAACCAATTGATTTGTCAAAGACTGGTGTTATGGAGATCTACCCCAATCCTGCCAATGACCATTTAAATTTAAGTTACAGTATAAGTGGCCAGTCTGCTTTGACGGTAGAATTTTTCGATATTTATGGAAAATTGATTCGTACTTACTCTTTAAGGAAGAATGGTAGTAAGGATGTCCAGCTTCAGACCCTTAATATTTCAAGTTGGAAACCTGGTATTTACATTCCAAGACTAAAGAACCTTGATCAACAACTAAGGCCAATTATCAAATATTAGAATTCATGAGACTGCAGCTTCCCAACGTAGATGAACTTATTCAGTCACTTTCAAAAGTTGTGAAGCGTTTTCCGTTGAGCCTTTTGGTCGCAATAATTGGAACAATTGCTGCCGTTGTTGGCATTGAGAACGAAGCCGATGATGAGTGGATTTTGAAAGTGATCATGACGGCTGCGCTAGGCCTACCCTTGTTTACGGCCGTGAAGTTGTTGGTGGAGTCGCACAAGCTAGACCTCGTAAAATCGATTGTACTTCATGCAATTGGAGCCCTGCTGCTTACTTACTTTTTCTTTCAGTTTCAAGATGAAATACAATATAGAGACGGGGCAAGGTTCTTGGCGCTGAACCTCGTTTTTCACCTGGCAGTAGCAATTTTCCCTTACATTAAGAAACACGATGAAGATTCATTCTGGTATTTCAATCAATACATCTTCATTCGCATATTAACCGCGGCATTATATTCTGTTGTAATTTTTGGAGGTCTATCATTGGCGATAGCTGCTGTACAAGTTTTGTTTGACGTTGATATAGATGGTAAGAGATTTGCTCAACTGTTTGCGATTATTGCCGGCCTATTCAATACTACCTTCTTTCTCTCTGGCGTGCCCGAAAAGTTTCATTTTGACTACAGAGATGATCGATATCCTAAAGGACTGAAAGTGTTTGCCAAGTATGTATTGATTCCTCTTTGCGCGGTTTATTTGGTGATACTCTACATGTACGGGGGTAAAGTAATACTGCAATGGGATTGGCCTAACGGATGGATCACTTGGTTGGTTTTCGGCTTTGCTTTATTAGGTACACTTGCCTACTTGCTGGTCGCTCCTCTTGGGCGAAATGAAGAAAATCAGTGGGTATACAACTTCTGTCGATGGTTCTTTATTTTGATTGTGCCATTATCTGTTTTACAGTTGCTTGCGATCTATCGCAGAGTTGATGAGTATGGATTGACCGAGAATCGATACTTCGTCGCCTTGCTTGGATTGAGTTTAATCATATTGGCTTGTTACTTTGTATTTAGCAAGGCCAAAAGTTTGAAGGTCATACCAATTGTTCTTGGAAGTTTGAGTTTTCTAAGTGTAATGGGACCATGGAATGCTTTTCAAGTTTCAATGAGCAGTCAGACAACCGCGGTTTTAAACGATATCAAACTTTATGGCGAAAGTCAAGACCAAGATCAAAAGAACAAACTGTCAGAGAATATAGCTTCACGTGTCGATTTCCTTTTGGATCGAAAGACAGACGAGGAAGTTTATGGGTTGTTGGGGTTGGACGTTCCTGAAGATATAGAAGAAGACGATTTCTATGCAAGAAGGGAGATTTTGGAGGAACTTGCTATTGACCCTTCTCAATCCATTGAAACTTACGCCAATTATTGGACAGAATCTACTTCAGAAATAGACATAACGGGATATGAGAAGCTGATCGCGCTGAATGGGTATAGACATTCAGGAGATGACATTACGATTGAAGATGGATTTCTCGCGATAATGATCGACAGCGTAACAGTTAAAGTGAATACAGATGATCTGATAAATAGCTTAAGTAAATTAGATAGTAATAAGTCCTTATTAATCGAACAAATGTCATTTCCATTTGAGCATGACCAGTTAGATCTGAAAATAATCTTCAAAAGTATAGGTCTTTCTACAGACCAAGATGGTGATCAAGGTACTTCTTCAAGTGGGAAGCTGAAAATAGATTCATTTGATGGATTCCTTCTGTGGCGGTTGAAATGATCTGATTCTCTCGGACCGAGGCTTGAAGGCACCCGCAGTGATGATATAATGTTGGATCCTAGAACCTTTATTTGTTCCAGAAGAACTAACCGCCCTTTTTCGCTTCTACTCCCCTGCGCCGTGTGCTTTTTCTTAGACCGCAGGTCTCTTTTCTGCCATCGCCGCTCCGCCGTGTTCGCTGCCTGAACTTTTTGTTCCGCAGGAGCCGCCTTTAACGCCTTTTCGCCCCTACGCCGTGTGAGCCTTAAGACCGCAGGTCTCTCTGCCAACGCTGCTCCGCCGCCATCGCTGCATGCCCCTTAGACCGCAGGTCTCTATAAATTCAACCAATAGGTAAGCTTGAATACCAAAGCTCTATTCTTCGGACTCAACCCATTATCGATCATATTGCTGTTATCATTATCGACCAAGTAGTTGTCGGTGTAAACCAGGAAGAAATCACTCACAGGCTTGAATCGCCACTGAAGCCGGCTGTTGATATTGAGGTTGTCATTTTGACTGTTGTATTGAACAAGCGTCGAAAAGAAGAGGTTCTTAGAGAAAGTCAGATCAATCTTTGGTCCGATCAAAACCAAGGTCGCACTAGCATAGGGGTCTGGCAGCTCAATGCGATTGATCGAATAGTCAATCGAAAGGATACCCAATGGAGCCATACGATAGTCAATGCCTCCAGAGACACTGTACCGCTTGCCGTTGTAGAATTGGCCTAATGTGGTTCTGATGGTAGTGGAAAAAGGTTTGCTGGAGTCTGACCAGAAGAATGACTGTAATGAGTTGAAGGTATATTCTGTGCCAGCTGGTAGTTGTTGCGAGTCTGTTCGTGTCGGATCAAAATCAGAGGTAAGCTTTACCCAGTCGGTTTGTACATTGATCATTAAGAAGCTATTGTTTTGAAACCTCATGGCATAACCCAACTCAATGTTACGATCCAACATGCCTTCACCTGGTCTCCAAAAGAACTGCGATTGAAGTCTTGGTCCGATACGATTAAATGTCTTGGAATCAGGGTAGGAGTACAGCCATATTGAAGGTGATGCTGAGTAATATCCCGTTCGGGTTACAAAGCCCACATCAGCGTTGAAGTTTTCACCTACCCAGCCATGTTGCCAGGTTGCTCTAATTTTGTTGGTGCGATAGTTCAGTTCTGCTCCATGCGAGAATGCTTCGTCATTGTCTTCTTTATCGTCAATGGTGCGATGGTAGTAAACCTTACCGGTCCACTTGTTGCTTCTCGTTTGCAGGTTATATTCTAACGCTGCTGTGCGATTATGCTGCGAAAGGGTGCTAAGGTCATAATCATCGCTATTAAGATCACCAGTAGCTTGTCGACTCACGATCATCGCGGCAATGTTTGAGGTACCAAAGACTTTCTTTTGAATCGCAGCCACAGTATAGTTGGTGCTTGGTCTTGAATTCTCTAATTGCTTTTTGGTCTGAATGCTCATCACGCCAACGCGCAGTTTATCATTTAGTTTACCACTGAGTCTAGCTCCAACTACAATTGGGTTCTCAACTGTTTCGCTGGTTTCTGGGTCGGTGGTGATTCCGATTCTTCTGCTAAAGAATGGTCTAGCGCTACGACTTCCAAAGTTGCCAAATAGGTCTGAGTTTTCTAGAAAGAACTGTCGCCGTTCGGGAAGGTTCACTTCAAAACGGGTCAAGTTGGCTACTTGTTGGTCTACTTCAACTTGTGAGAAGTCGGGGTTAATGGTAAGATCGAGGTTCAGCGAAGGTGTGACACCAACTTTGAGATCTGCCCCGAAACCAAAATCAGTTTCAGATCCGGTGCCGGCTTCAAAGTCTTTAAACTTGCCTCCAGAAATGTATGGAATAACTGCGATTCTGGTCCCTGGCTTTTCAAGCGGCTTATCCCAGTTTAGGTCTCCAGCAAAAGCCAAAGAGGTATGATTAAAATTTCTGGGAATCGGACTCCAAACCGAGCGTTCGTTTCGTTTATAATCGAATCTGGCAAAGTTGATTTTCCAATTGGTCGATCCTTCATTGAACCTGATGGTCTTGAACGGGATTGCCATTTCGACGATCCAAGCGTCGTCTTGTTTAGAAACGGCAGATTGCCATTTGTTGTCCCATGAGGTAGTTTCACTGTTGCGAAAGGAATTGCCTCCGTTTACAATCAATGCTTCTTTCTGAACACCAGATGGATTTACTCCAAAGACAAAGCCGTTGGTTTGGTCATCAAAAGGGTCAAGGATGAAATAGAAGCCATCTGCTCCATTGCTTTCAAAATCTCGACGCAGTGACTGGATGATGTAGTCACCTTGTAAATCATCATGGCATTTGGCGGCGATATAGATATTCATATCGTCGTAAGTCATTTTGACTTCGGTAATGCTTTGGGCCAAAGCTGTATCTGAAGGGAAGGTTTGAATGAAATTGTCGGTGAATTCAATGAGCTGCCAAGCCTCATCATCGATCTTTCCGTCAATGGTAATCAAGCCATCGGTTCTTACCATCTCGTATGCTTTACGAGCATTTACATCAATAGGCTTGTTGCCATCATCTCCCAGGATGGAAAATGGCAACGCCATAAAAAATAGCAGATACCGAATCATAGTAAAGTTCTTCACTACAAAATTAACATTTTTTGCCCCGATATATGATGATTATTTCATGGAACAGCATTTTGAAAGGAAAGGTGGTGTTTAGGTGCTTTGTATGGTTTTGATTGGGTTAGCAGCTAGGCTTAGCAAGACGGAGAATTTCATACAAAGGAAAAATAAGGACGTAAGGAGCATAAGACTTGTATGGCGAGATTTCTTGTAGGACGAGATTGGGGATTCTGGAGCCTGGAGACTGGAATCTGGATTGCTTTAGCGATGGCTTAGGCTTAGGCTTAGCAGGGCGGAGAAGGCTTGAGCCATGTAGGTTGTATAGGAAAAGATCATTTAGTCTTGCATGGGCGAGATTGAACACAGTGTTTTGCTGCGCAAAGGATATAGCGATGGCATGGCTTAGCAGGGCGGAGAATTTCGTACAAAGGAAAAATAAGGACGTAAGGAGCGTAAGTCTTATGTGGGCGAAAAAGCTTTAGCGTTAGTGATGGCTCTTGTTGATGTCTGAACCGCTATGAATGAATGAGGATTTACGATTGATGAATTACGATTGATGAAGTGATCAAGCAATGCGACCAAATTTGCACTCACCGAAAGTCAAATAGTCCCAGCGGGACGTAGGATCGTAGCCCCGTACGAAGTGCGGGGTCCGATGTGCGCCACACCAAACCGTGCAGTACAGAATTGATCAATGCTCAGGTTGGATCCTGCACGGAATAGCGAGAGATCTGTAGTGGAGAATTTCGTACAAAGGAAAAATAAGGACGTAAGGAGCGTAAGTCTTGTGTGGGCGAAAAAGCTTTAGCGTTAGTGATGGCTCTTGTTGATGTCTGAACCGCTATGAATGAATGAGGATTTACGATTGATGAAGTGATCAAGCAATGCGACCAAATTGAAATTCACCGAAAGTCCAAAAGTCCCAGCGGGACGTAGGATCGTAGCCCCGTACGAAGTGCGGGGTCCAATATGCACCACACCAAACCGTGCAGTACAGAATTGATCAATGCTCAGGTTGGATCCTGCACGGAATAACGAGAGATCTGTAGTGGAGAATTTCGTACAAAGGAAAAATAAGGACGTAAGAAGCATAAGACTTGTATGAGCGAGCTGGTCTTGCAGGGCGAGATAGGGATGCTGGAGGCTGGTTACTGGATTCTGGACCTCAGCAGGACGGAGAGCTTAGCAGGGTGGAGAATTTCATACAAAGGAAAAATAAGGACGTAAGGAGCGTAAGATTTGTGTGGGTGAGATGGTCTTGCAGAGCGAGATTGCTTTAGCGTTAGAAATGGCTAATGGCGATGGATTTTGCAGGAACTAACTTTGTGGTAAAACCGCTTTTTGCTTATTAATCGTCCCACTATTCCTTAATCCTTAAGGCGCAGCCGACAGACCTTTGCGAGAAAAATGAAGCTTTAGTGAAACGCACTGCTTTAGTTCAAGGCTGTGGTTATGGCCATGGCTTAGCTCTTCAATGAAAAATCCCACTAGCAAAAGCTAGCGGGATTCTTCATTTTGTTGCAGAGAGTAAGGGATTATATTAGTGATCCCGATGGGGGGAGTTTCAATTGTAAAAGCCCTCGCTGCACTCAGTTTTTGCTTTTTTCGGCCTTATGCTAGAAATACCTTCGGCAATTTCGCATGGCCTCAAACGCAAAAGTCCCGTCTTGGGACGGGACTTTTGCATTTGCAGAGAGTAAGGGATTCGAACCCCTGGTACCTCGCGGTACAATGGTTTTCAAGACCACCGCATTCGACCACTCTGCCAACTCTCTGTCTGAGTCACAAATGTGATCTGCGATGCAAAAGTATTTCAATTCGGATAACTTTCAAACAAAATCTGTTTAAAAATGCTAAAATAATTGAAGTTGTTGGCTGCGAGGCGATATGAACAAATCCGTTCGCAGTTTTGGGTTCTTTTCGCTACCTAAATACTTCTTTTTGGCAAGTGCATAAAGACGATGAATATTTTCAGCAATTGGACCTTCTCCTTTCATTCGCCGCCCCCATTGGCTGTCGTTCAGTTGACCACCATGCATGGATTTGATTTGGTTTAGTACTTTGTCGGCACGATCAGGAAAAGCATTTCTTATCCACGATCCAAAAATTTCAGGGAGCGCGCCATTGAGCCTAACCACTGTAAAGCCCGCATCTCTAGCTCCATGCTCTGCTGCTAGCCTAATGATCTCAGGTATCTCGTGGTCGGTAAGGCCTGGAATCACCGGACCGAGCATAACATTGACTGGTACCCCTGCTTTTGCCAACTTCTCCATCGCTTGGAACTTATTATCAGCGCTAGATGTGCGTGGCTCCATCTTTCGCCTAACTTCCTTGTTAAGTGTATTGATAGAAAACCAAACGTTGGTCAAGTCGTCTTTCGCCAAATCTTCAAGAATATCTATGTCTCTAGTTATTAGGGCATTCTTTGTGATCAGGCCTACTGGATGTCTGTACCTTTGAAAGACTTCAAGGATTGAACGAGTAATCTTTAGTTTTCGCTCCAATGGTTGATAGCAGTCTGTATTGCCAGATAAGCTGATGGGGGTTGCCTTCCATGATCGCTTGCTTAATTCGCTTTCTAGCAATTGAGCGGCTTGAGGTTTGATCATGATCTTGCTCTCAAAGTCCACGCCTCCCGAAAATCCCCAATATTCATGTGAGTTTCTTGCATAGCAATAAGCGCAGCCATGTTCGCAACCTTGGTATGGGTTGATTGAATAGGCCATGTTTAGGTCTGGGCTCGTGACCTTACTTATGATCGTCTTTGGGTATTCCCTGATGATTTCTGTCTTTCGTCCTAAAATAGTGGGCTCATCAATGCCTTCAACTTGCTCAAAAGACAAACTGTTTTTGTGGAATTTATTAGACGGATTCAGTAAGGCACCGCGACGGAATGACATGTGTTTCTTTGAAGAATTAGATCTTCAAAGAGATCAAAAAGATCAACAAATGAGAAGTTTCATTGATCTAGATTGTATCAGATATAGGTCTATCGCAAAAGCGTCACGATACCGTTACGTTCAACTGGATTAGAATTTGATCCATTCCCAATCGTAGCGTTAACCTTGTAAATATAGGTGCCATTTGGTAACCGTTTGGATTTGTAGGTGCCATCCCAAGACCGATTGATGTCTTGGCTTTCATAAATGATTTCTCCCCAACGATTAAAAATAATGATCTGAAAGTCCTCGACAAAAAGCCCTTTGGCTTGGAAGGTATCATTTAAACCGTCGGCATTTGGTGTGAAAGCGCGCGGAAGAAAGACATCGGGAAAATCTGGAACCCTGACTTCAAAAGTAGCAGATGCTGTACATCCAGTGGTATCGTTTTCGGCAAGTAACTGAATTGTAAAGTTTCCGCGATCTGGGAAAGTATGCAAGGGTTCAATTTCGTTAGAAGTGGTTCCATCACCAAAGTCCCATGTAAAGCTAGTGGCGTTGGTGGAAGTATTTCTAAACTGTACTTCGGGTGAAATGATACGATCTGTATTTATTCCAACACTTAATAGACCGGTAGTTGGAATAGTTACTATCACGCTATCACTGAAATTTCGGAAACCACATTGATCAGTTACTGTATACACATAGGTAGTTGTAGCTGCGGGATTGACAAGTTTGGTGAGGTTAGTATCTGAGTCATTCCAGGCCCCAAAGTATGCTGCACCTTCAACGCCACCAGTCATAGATACCTCTATGGGTAATGCCTGATTTGGACAATACAACGCGGTGTCTTCAGTAATTGTGAGTGATATATCTGGGACATCTGTAAAATAGACTTCTGTAAATTCTACGGTTTGGTTTGTACAGGTCGAACGATTATCTGCTCTGATTAAAAGATCTTCAATGCCTTCTGCAAGTTGCTCAAAGATTGGGTTTACAGCCAGTACTTGCGAAGCTTGACCAGCAGCGAATATCAGTTGTGTTGGTAAGGTTTGATGATCAACGCCATCGGCGGCTACCCCTGTATATGTTAGGAAGATGGTATCAGCACTTGCAACATTCTCTAGGCGGTTGAAAGTAAATTCGGCCGTTCCACAACCTTCATAAATTGTCGAATCGTTGATGTTATTTGTTAAAGCACGCGTTATTTCAAATTCAGAATAAGCACTGACGCTATGGTCTAACGAATCGATATTACAACCATCACTGACATAAACTCGATAGTCGGTGTCTTGAGTTGGCAATACCTGTAAAGTGTCATTAAGCGTACCATCTTGCCAAGTATATGTGAAGGTTCCACCAGGAATTCCACCACCGGCCGATGCTACTAGGTTGACCACATTTGTATTGCATGATACTTGGGTTGGACCAGCAATCGAAATAGGAAAATCTGGCGCATCTAAAATTTTAAAAGTGACAGCAACCGATTGACCAGTTCGGCAGGGATCTTCATATGCCCAAATGGTAACTTCTTCGCTACCTTCAATATCTACATCGTTAATGGTAATGAGTTGAATTGTGGTCGAGGCTTGTCCAATTGCGAGTTCGACACTATCAGGTAACAATTCATAGTCGGTGCCATTGGTTGCGGCTCCTTGGTAAGTGAAATAGATGGTACGAGCTTCATCAAATGGACTTGGCCTTGTAAAAGTGACATCTGCTGTGCCACAACCCTCGTAGATACCATCGGTTCCATTGGGAAATGTTCTTGTTGACGAAAAGGTCAGATCTGGGGCATCGGGAACTTCAACCATAACTGAGTCTACCAGTTGTTGGCCTCCGCAATCGTCGGTGACAGAAACGTAGTAAGTAGTTGTCATCAATGGAGCGACAGAGATGCTTGCAGTGTTTGATCCTTCACTCCATATGTAGTTATACGGGCCATCATTGTAACCGCCAGCAACATTTGCTACTAAAGTTTCTACGGTTTCATCACATGCTAAGATTTGGTCATCAGTCAATGAAAGCGAAAGCGATGGGACATCAGCAATGTTGAAGTCAAAAGAAACGGTGTCAATGATGGTACAGGAGCTACCTGACCCTGTGTTGTCAATGATAAATTCTACATGTACATCTTCTAAGCCTTCAGGAATCTCATCATATAGAGCCTGTATATCCAATACGAAATCTCTTTGACCTGCTGCAAAGGTGATACTGTCTGGAATGGCGTAATCTACTTGCGCGATTGCAGTTCCCGAGGTAATAATCTGAACCGTCTTGGGAAGACTTACATCTCCATCTCTTGATAAGTCTAATGATACCTCACCGCAGGCTTCAAGAATCGAGTTGTCCTCATTCTGAAAAGCAAAGGTGGGATCAATCTCGAGCAGAGAACTGTTAAAACTATTGGCTTCTAAGAATACCGCAGAGTCCCATTGGTTGTCGGCGTTACTATCAGGAGCGCCATCGGCAATCGCTAATTTAATGTGATATGATTCTAGGCACTGAACACCAACTTTGGCAGTAAGAACGGTTGTAAGACCATCATACTGAATATAGAAAGGGTCGGTATTAAAAGGAGCTGTCATACCATCACCATTATCGATGTAGAAACTTGAGTTCTTATCGCTTCTTATGGTTTCAATTGAAATTGGATCATTAGTACCAGGAACATTGGCAATGTTTATGGCTCCGTTACTGAAGGTTCCACTAATTCCTGGGCCGCTGATGAAAAAGCCAAACACGTCAAAGAAACCATTGGCGATGAATTCTGGTTCTGGGTATTCTTCAGATGCAAAAACAAAGCGAAATTCAACAGAGTCTCCCTGTGGGATGAAGTCAAATTCTAGAATAGCAATATCTGCTGTTTGGAAGCCCGTACCTAATACAGCATTTAGATCTGCATCTCCAGCATTGAAGTGTTCATCGGTTCCTGTTGCAACACCCGAACTGTTGTTTGGACCGACTGCTTTACTGATGTTGTTATTGGCCATGACGATACCGCTATCAAGGCCTACATTAGCTGAAGTACTATTGAAAAAACCTATAAAAGTATCACCTCCAGTAAAGGTTACATTAGAAACGTCGATACCTTCTCCAACTAGTGTTTTTCGTACCAAACTGTCAATTGGTCTGGTGTCATCAACTGTAAGCTGAGCCAACAAGAGATGTGGTGTACAAATGAAAATAAATAAAACAATTCTTATCAGCTTTTTCATCCAGTTTTAACAGGGAGAAAATTGGTTTTAAAAAGATTTGAGGCGCATTGGGTAGCCTCTAAAAAAATGTTGCTGCGCCAAAAATAGTTAATCACTATTGTTTAACTAAAATTATGTCAAATATTAAGCGAAAATTCCTGCATCAATTGAGATATGGTTAGTCGCACCCTCCATTGTCTTTCTTGCGCTGCCTCTAGTAAGAACGAATTGAATTCAGAAAATTATCTAAGCTTCAGATTCTTTCGTTACCCTTAGTGTCACTCAATTACTAATTCAGTTGACAGTAAAAAGGTAAGCTAGGTTTCTTCAGAAATCCATAAAATTTTAAGATTTTATCCAATTTGACTGAAAAAGGCGAAATGAGAAGGTTGAGCCTTTTCCGATTTTACTAACTACATTGATTTCGGAGTTGTGGGCTTGAAGAATATGCTTGACTATTGCTAGCCCAAGGCCAGTACCACCGCTATTCTTTGACCTACTTTTGTCAACACGATAGAAGCGTTGAAAGATCTTGCTGAGATCATTTTCTTCGATACCAATTCCTTTATCAATAACCTTAAACTGAATGGTGTCTGCAATACTGATGAGCTTAACCTCGATCTTAGCTCCTGGATCACTGTAGTACATCGCATTACTTAGAAGGTTTTTGAGCACTTGTTCAATGCGCTTGCTATCTGCGTAAACTTCGTAGTGTTTGGTCTTATCAGAAGGTAGGATGAATTTTAAATTCTTCTTCTCATTTTCTAATTGTTCAATGACATCCAATACCAGCTTGTAGGCATTGCATTGTTGGAAGTTCATCTTGGACACTCCACTTTCGATCTTAGATAAAGTCATAAGATCATCCACGAGGTACTGGAGTGCGTCTAAGTTTTTCCCTGCTTTTCGTAAAAATCTTTCGTAGACCTCTGAATCTTCTTTGGCACCATCCAGCAAAGTGTGTACATAGCCTTGTGCCGAAAACAGCGGGGTCTTTAGTTCATGTGACACATCGGCAATAAAGCGTTTTCTGAAGTCTGCAGTTCTCTCGAGGTCTTCAATTTGTCGCTTCATGAGTCTGCTATAACTCAAAAGTTTCTTTTTCGTAAGCGCCAATACCGGCCAGAACGAGGTGGTTTTTCCGGCGGCAAACTCTAAGTCTTTCATTCTCAAGCGGTCAATGATTTCATTGACTTGGGTAATTTCACCAAAAAATACGTACAACAGGGTATAAGAGACAGCAATACAAACGATAAAAGTAGCAAATGCAAGTTGCCAGTTCCACAAACCAAGTGTAACTGATGCTGTTGTGGCAACAATGATAGATCCCACCATACTGAACCCCAATATTAAACCATGAAGTCTGATCATTTTCTTGTGTTAGTCTTCAAAAATGTATCCGACACCTTTAATGGTTTTGATGTAGTCTTTCCCAATTTTTTCACGCACTTTTCTGATGTGTACATCTACTGTACGTGCCATAACGTAAACATCTGTCCCCCAAATTTTGTCCAATAGAGCATCTCTATTATGAACTTTGTTTTTGTGAGCCGCTAGAAAATAGAGCAATTCAAACTCTTTCTTGGGCAGGCTAAATGACTTCTCGTCCTTGGTTACGGTGTAATTGGAGCGATCGATGAGGAGGTCTTTGATCGCAATGATTTCTTTGGCTTTACCCTTGCTAGACCCTTGATCCTTTTTGCGTTTCAACCAGGCCTTCATGCGACTCATCAAAGCCCGGGGCTTGATGGGCTTTGTTAAGAAATCATCTGCCCCAACTTCAAAAGCAGCAATTTCAGTGTATTCTTCACCTCGTGCAGTCAGGAAGATGATAATGACGTCATTAAGGGAGGAAATTTCTCTGATGTTTCGACAAGCTTCGATACCATCCATTTCAGGCATCATGATATCCATTAAGATGACTGCTGGTTCAAATTTTTTGGCTTTTTCAATCGCGTCTTTTCCGTTAAAAGCCGTCTCTACTTTGAAACCTTCCTTTTCGAGATTGTATTGAAGTAACTCCCTGATGTCCCTATCGTCATCTACGACCAAGATCCTTTTTGCACTCATAGAATAAAATTGATAACGAAACTACGAAAATAAGGAACCCTTTGAAAGTGTAGATTATTCCTTACGACGCCTTATTGATCGGGTGTAGGATGTTGGATGCATTCTTGATGTCGATTTCCACCGCCCCAATAAACATTTCAGCTTTGATTTTTAAAGGTATCCGATTAAGATCATCTGAAATCCAGCATTTGATGGCGTTTTCGCCTCTGAATACCTTATTGTCAGGAAGAACAGGTTGTAAAACCAAGGCATTAACCTGACCTAGTCTGGTGTTCACCTTCTCTTTTCCCAGATATTTGATTTCAAAGTCATAGACTTCTTTGTCAAAAAAAGCATCGATTTTGATCACTTCTCCAATATCAATGTTGTCAAAATCTAAAGTACGCAGGTAGTAATACCCCGATACCATATCTTGAACTTGACTAGGTACATCGTGTTTTGTGGTGCTTACTACCTCTTTGCTTTGCTTATGAAGCTTTACCGTCTCTGCAGTGGCATTGGCTTGATCGAAATTAACAATCTCGTTTTTTCGATATTTATTTTCTCTTATGTATCTGTAAAATTGCTGAGGCACAATGGTTGCCGTATCTAAGTAGGTCCCCCAAACATCATCAACGGTATAAAGCATTCTGAAGAAACCGGTTGAACGGCCTTCTACATCAATCTTATAGCAAGGTTTTCCATTTATTTCATGAATGCTGTTGTTGATGGTCATGTTTGCTTCTGCTGCGTTAACTACACCATAATGTACACGGTAAGTCAACTTTTCGCCTTTGGAAAAAGTCGTGGCTGGCTTTACATCAGAAGATTGGCCTTCTGAAAAGACAGAAATCCCGAGTGCCGTGATCCAAACAAAAAATAAGAGCCTTAACATAACCTATTAACTTTCTGAATAGAATTCAAATTGCATGCCAATCACAATGAAGGGTAGTTTTTTTTATAAAAATTAAGAAATGAGACCAAATCACCGCCAAATTCTTGTTCCAGGCTCTCTTTGAAGTCCACTTGCTTGGACCTGTAGCGTTTGTAGCTTAAGAAGAAGGTGTTGTTAATGGATCTTTTCTTGAAATATTTGGGATATCGCGTTGTATGAAAGTCAACGGTATCGATGTTGATTTTTATTTGATCCAACAGCTCAGCTTTTTTCACTCTTTTTTCATATACATCCATTTCAGGTGGCCAACTCTTATATAAGGTGTCAAGCTGGTTGGTTGCAAGCAGAATGTAGTCGGTAAACCTGGCTTGGTCTTCATTCTTTTGTTGGTACCTGATCAGTTCTTCGGCTTCTGAACCAAATTTTTCGACCAGAAAAAGCTGTGCGCCTTGATCACCAATAAAAGAAGCCAGGTTTTCATTGAATCGCAAACTGTCTTTTACGAAAACTGTACCATGGGTGAGTTCGTGAATGATCGTATTGGCCAAATCACCTTCTGATCGTTTAAGCATGTTACTCATCAAAGGGTCTTGAAACCAACCTAAGGTTGACCATGCACTAACGGTTCTTATTCCTGTATCCCAACCCGCCGAGTCGAGTTCTGCTTTTAAGGCCTTAGCTTTGTCAAGTTCAAAGAACCCTTTGTAAGAGAATTTTCCGATGATTGGGAACCGCCATTCTTTGGAAGTTAGTTGAAACTCTGGTGCTGCAGTCACCACCCAAAGTGAAGGCTTTCCTTTTTGGTCATAGATCGTAGAATAGTTTTCAGAAGGATTTATGGCCAATTGATCAAAAGCAAATTTTTTGATGTCATCGATCAGAAGTGCTTTATTTCGCAAAGAATCTGGTAAATCTGCTTGCGAAAGGTATTCTTCCAACGGAACTGCCCCTGTTAAGATTTTTAATTGACCTCTTCCTTGACCTAACCCATAGACAATCAAGTCTTTATAGACAATTAGGATGCTAAAGAATAGGACCAGGACGAATAGCCAAACACGGCTTTGGGTTGTTTGTAAAAAGCTCAAATGAAATTATTTTAATTTTTTTTGAGGAAGTTTGCTAACCTGTAGCCTCTAAAAATCATTAACTTAACGAAACCAAATTACAAACTTTTAGAAGCATTACTTAAATGGACAACAAGAATCAAGCTGAAAAGCTGAAAGCCCTGCAGTCAACCTTAGATAAGTTGGATAAGACCTATGGTAAAGGCGCTGTCATGAGGCTCAATGATGAGAGTGTAGTTGATATACCTAGCATATCTACTGGATCACTAGGTCTAGATATGGCTCTGGGAATTGGAGGTATTCCAAGAGGAAGAATAATTGAAATTTACGGACCAGAATCTTCTGGTAAAACGACTTTGGCTTTGCATTGTATAGCTGAGGCTCAAAAGAAGGGTGGCTTAGCTGCTTTTATAGATGCAGAGCATGCTTTCGATAAGTTTTATGCTGCTAATTTGGGTATTGATGTCGAAAACTTATTGATCTCTCAGCCTGATAATGGTGAACAGGCACTTGAGATCGCCGAACATTTGATCAGGTCTGGCGCTATTGACATCATCGTAATTGACTCTGTCGCTGCTTTGGTGCCAAGAGCTGAATTAGAAGGCGAAATGGGAGATAGCAAAATGGGTCTTCAAGCCCGATTGATGTCACAAGCCATGAGAAAACTTACGGGAACAATTCACAAAACGGGTTGTGCTTGCATCTTTATCAACCAGTTGCGTGAAAAAATCGGAGTGATGTTTGGTAACCCTGAGACAACGACGGGTGGTAACGCCTTGAAATTCTATTCTTCGGTACGTTTGGATATTCGTCGTATTGGTCAGATCAAGCTGAGCGCCGATGAAATTCTTGGGAACAGAACCAGAGTTAAAGTGGTGAAGAACAAAGTTGCTCCTCCCTTCAAGAGGGTAGAATTTGACATCATGTATGGCAAAGGCATCTCCAAAGTAGGAGAGATCATCGATATCGGTGTTGAGATGGAGATTGTTAAGAAATCGGGGTCTTGGTACTCTTACGAAGGAAATAAGCTGGGTCAAGGCCGGGATGCTGTGAAACGATTACTTCTCGATAATCCAGAATTGATGGAAGAGGTAGAAACTAAGATTAAAGCGGTGATCAACGGAGAGGTTGAAGCTCCTGCAGATAAGTAGAAATCGTTGAGCCAATGGTTCAAACGCTGAAACCAATAAAGCGAAAGCCCGACAAATTCAGTTGTCGGGCTTTTCTTATTTCTTACTTCTATTGTATTTCGTTTTTATTAGACCATCAAATGGCTTACTAGCTTCTAATAGCGATCACAGGATCCAATCTTGCCGCAAGAGCAGCTGGTACTATTCCAGAAACGAGGCCGATGACAACAGCCACTGCGAGACCGATGGTCACATTTGATATACTCAATGATAACTTAAGGGAGCCTAGCGGTATAAAGGTGATGAGCCAAACCAAGACGAGGCCTACCAGTGCGCCAATCAGGCTGAGGAATATCGCTTCAAACAGAAACTGAAACAGAATAAAGTAATTCTTGGCTCCGAGAGATTTCTGAATACCAATGATACTCGTGCGCTCTTTTACTGAGACAAACATGATGTTTGCGATCCCAAATCCACCTACCAGGATCGAAAACATCCCAATGATTGTACCTGCAAGTGATACCACATCAAAAGTAGATCCAATAAACTCTGCCAATGAATCTGATTTATTCAGCGCAAAATTGTCCTTATCCTTTGGCTTTAAACCCCTAAAGCTTCTCAATAGCCCCCTGGCTTCACTTTCTAGCTCTACCAAGCCGATGTCGGTATCAAGACCTTTGGCCGTAATTGTAGTACCCATTCCAAATCGACTACGTAAGTAGAACATCTTCTTGAATGAGTTGTACGGGACCAGCACGGTGTTATCCTTAGATCCCATTTCGCCCAAAAACGATTCACCTTCATGTTCAAATACTCCAGCAATAATGTGCTTACGGCCTTGAACCTTTACAGATCCACCGATGGCGTTACCATTGGGAAAAAGAGCCTCGGCTATTTCTTCACCTACGATGCAGACACTCTTTCCTAGATCAATTTCTTGCTTTGTGAGGTACCTGCCGACCGCTACATCTAAGTCGTAAACGTTCTCGTAATTGGTATGCGCACCAATGATTGTACAGTCAGAGATGCTGTTGCTTCCTGCTTTCAGGGTCCTTCCTCCTGTGTCTGAGAATGCAGTGATTGCAGCAAGACTTGTCAAATGCTCATCAAGGAACTCATATTCTTTTAGTTCTGGCTGGGGCCTTTTCATAAACTCCCACCATTCATATTCTCCACCACCAAAACCCCATGGCCATTTTTGAACATTCAAGTTATTGGATCCTAAAAAAGAGAAACTGTCTTTAATACTGTTCTCCAAAGAGTCAACCATCGTGAACACTGCGATGATGGCAAAAATACCAACTGTCACCCCAAGAAGCGATAGAATTGTACGCGTCAAGTTTCCTCCTAAAGCCGATAAGGCAAACCGGAAGCTTTCCAAAATTAATCTGAGTACTTTCACATCAAGGGATTTAAAATATAATGATTACATTTGTGCCTTAATTTTCTGATTAAGACAGCTCCTAACAATCAATAATACAAATGAAGTTATCCGCATTCAAGTTCGATTTGCCGCAAGGTTTAATTGCTTTATATCCGGCTGAAAACAGGGATGAGTCGCGACTCATGGTTGTTCACAAGGACACAGGTTTGATCGAACACAAAACTTTTAGGGACGTTATCGGCTATTGCAATGAAGGCGATGTCATGGTAACTAACAATACTAGGGTCTTTCCTGCACGTATGCATGGTAACAAAGAAAAGACTGGAGCAGAGATTGAAGTCTTTCTTTTAAGAGAGCTCAACCCTGAGCTTCATCTTTGGGATGTACTTGTAGATCCAGCAAGAAAAATCAGAGTGGGTAACAAATTATTCTTTGGTGAAGGAGAATTGGTTGCTGAGGTGATCGATAACACGACTTCTAGAGGAAGAACCATCCGATTCTTATTTGATGGTCCTGATGAGGAGTTCTATAAGATGATTGACGTCTTGGGCGAAACCCCACTACCAAAAGAAATTGATCGCAAGGTAGAAGATACCGACCGCGAGCGTTTTCAAACCATCTATGCTTCTCAAGTAGGTGCTGTTGCAGCTCCAACTGCTGGGCTTCACTTTACCGAGGCGGTATTGAAGATTCTTGAAATCAAAGGCGTTGATGTGAGCCCGATTACACTTCACATTGGTTTAGGTACTTTCAGATCTGTAGATGTAGAAGACCTCACCAAGCATAAGATGGACTCAGAAAACTTTACGGTTGGAGATGAGACTGCTGCGATCGTAAATCAAGCGATGGAAAACAAGAAGCGGGTAATCGCGATTGGAACCACCACCATGCGTTCTTTGGAGTCTTCGGTTAACGCCAATCTTAAATTGAAAGCCAACAGTGGTTGGACCGATAAATTTATCTTTCCTCCCTACGACTTTAAGATCATTAGTGGTTTATTGACCAACTTTCATTTGCCTGAATCGACTTTGCTCATGCAAGCTTCAGCATTTGGTGGCTATGATCTGATCATGGAAGCTTACCAAATAGCCATAAAAGAAAAGTATAAGTTCTTTAGCTATGGCGACGCAATGTTGATCATCTAATTCAACTTACTACATATGAGTCAAGATACTGGGCGACGACACATCATAGTCGTCGCTGGCGGTTCTGGTCTAAGAATGGGCGCTGATAAACCCAAACAGTTTCTAGAAATCGGTGGTGTGCCCATCTTGATGCGTACTTTGTATGCCTTTTACAATTTTCAGCCATCTCTTAATTTAATACTGGTAATACCAACCAGTCATGTGAGGACCTGGGAGGAGCTTTGTACGCAGCATGGGTTTGAACTCAGGCATAAAGTCATTCAGGGCGGTGCAACCAGGTTTCAGAGTGTGAAGAATGGATTAGCTGCCATCAAAGATGAAAGAGGCGTTGTAGCTGTTCATGATGGAGTGAGACCATTCATCTCCAAGAAAATGTTGATGCGATTATTTTTAGAAGCTGCAACCAAAGGAAATGGGGTTCCGGTATTGCCCTTGAAAGATTCATTGCGCAAAGTAGATTCTGGCGAAAGTCAAGCCGTAAATCGAGCCGATTTTCGTATCGTTCAAACCCCGCAGGTATTTGAAATTAATTTACTGCGTAGGGCCTACGAGCAGCCTGAGCTTGAAACTACCACTGATGATGCAGGCTTGGTCGAGAGATTGGGCGAAAAAATCCATCTCGTTGATGGAAGTCCTTTGAATATCAAGATTACCACTCCTGATGATCTTTTGGTGGCCACTGCTTTTGCAAGTGCTGGGCAACAAAAAAAGGCCACCTAAAAGGCAGCCTGTAAGTTTCTTATTGTACGATTTATACGTCAATACTCATCCTCATTCCAAAGAAAATCATCTTTTGATGGATAATCTGGCCAGATTTCGTATACGTTTTCATATGGATTACCATCATCCTCCAACTCTTGCAAGTTTTCAGTGACCTCACTCGGAGCACCACTTCGAATCGTATATTCAATTAATTCGTCCTTGGTGGCGGGCCAAGGTGCATCTTCCAAAAAGCGCACCAATTCTAAAGTCCAATACATTTATTTATTTTCAATTATATATCTCAAACTGCGTGCAAAAATAGATTTTTTTTGAATAAAACAAACTAATGTCATTTTTATTTAAAAATTCATCTTGTCGAACGCTTTCATTTAGCTGTTGAATTCGATCAAAAGGCTTTAAAATCTCTAATGATTCGCTTTCACTTTATAAGTGCGGCAAATTCTGTTCCAGAATCAACATCATTTTTTATTGAGATCGGGTTGGCCAGCTTCAACCCAACAAGTATACCACAAGTTTGCTATCAGTTCAATAGACTTAAGTAGTTGACGCTCAACCTGTCCCGCAAGCATTTGGTGATAGGAATGACAGAAATCGCGGCTGTAAACTTTGTTGATTACCTTGTTTCTTTCTTCATAGCTATACTTTGAATTCTCGTGTAGTTTTGAAGCAATTTTCTCAAAATGTAGCACCGAGTCTGCGGCTAATGCACTGCGGTGAATAGATTTCCAGATTACTAGAGATCGGTTGGGTAGATATTTTGCCCTACTTGTCCATAAGTCATATTGATCGTGGTAGAGTTCTGGTAATCTGGTTTCCCACAGGCCATGGATACCGTATTGGTTGGTTTGTTGCCCGTTGTAATTTGAGGTGGTATGTAGCGGGACTTGTGCATCGGCGGCGTAGTGGCCAAGATCGGCAGAGAGGTTAATGATGGCTTGATGGTTTTGTTCCTTAAAGGCCTTTGTGAGCTGGTAGCAGATGATCTCCAAATGCCAACCCAGTTTTCCGTGCTGTTGCAAGGTGTCATACCTTAGGCTGTCGTAAAAGGGCTTGAATTCCTTGGGAATAGTATCCAAGTATTGATCTAAATCCATGAAGTGTCTCGCTGCTTCATCTTTCAATACGTACCTGCGCATGTCTGCTTTGGTCGCCCGCTCCTTGATTTCGCCTAGGTTGGATCGGTAAAAATCGAAGATCGGTTGCGGTAAAGCGTAGATGGCCATCTCATTAATGAGCTCGTGAGCAAAAAAGCCCCAACTCAGCTGAAGAACTAAAAGAAATTGTTTCATGCCCTTTAGTGGTTTTTAAAGGCCAATGGTTAGCAGAAGTGCCGAAAAAAATTCAAATTTGTCACAGGTGAAGCCTGTAAGAATCTATTCTTATTTAAAAGTGTGAGACTAACTGGCAAAAACTTTTGTTTTATTTAATTTCCTATTACTTTTGCGTTCCAATTTTAAACAAGAAGCATAATGGCAAATCATAAGTCTGCCTTAAAGAGAATCAGTCTAGCGAAACCAAGAAACTTAGAAATAAGTATCAGCACAAGACTGCACGTACTTTTTTTAAAGAAGCTAAGAACCTCTTCTGACAAGAAAGAAGCTCTAGAGTTGCTTCCTAAAGTAACTGCAATGTTGGATAAATTGGCTAAGCGAAACATTATTCATAAGAATAAGGCTAGTAATTTGAAAAGTAAAATTTCAAAGCATGTTAGCTCGCTAGCATAAAGAATATAACTCTGTGAAGCCACGCTGATAGCGTGGCTTTTTTTTTGCCTTTTTTGTTAACCTTTGGTTTTTAAAACCATTAAGGTTTAAAAATGGAATACCGTACTAACCAAAGAATATGGCTCTGGCCGAGGAAGATAGGCTAGAGAGAAGATGTTAAATCAAGGACCAAAGCATCTCACCAATTCAGAATTATTGGCGATCATAATCAGGTCAGGTTCTCGCTCTAGTAATGCATTAATGCTTTCTCGAGAATTACTTGAGCTTTCTGGCAACAACTTAAATCAGCTGGGAGACTTTCTGTAAAGCAACTCACTCAAATATCTGGGATTGGAGAAACTAAGGCGCTTTCGGTGAAAGCTGCACTTGAATTGGGTATGAGGGCATTAGGCGAAAAGACCGAGCAATTCAAGATCAGATCTCCTCAGGATACCTATGATTTGGTCAGGTCCCAAGTTTTCGGACTCAACCATGAGATCTTCTTGATCTTATTCCTCAATCAAGGAAATTACTTAATCAGCAAGGAAGTGTTTCAGTCGGAGGAGTAAGCTCTACCATAGTAGACCCGCGGCCCATCTTTAAACTGGCACTTGAGAAAGTTGCATCCTCTATAATCTTGGTTCACAATCTCTTCTGGTAACTTGTCGGCAAGTAATGCCGACCTGCGCATCACCAAAGACATGGTGAAAGCTGGCGCATTTCTCAATATCAAAGTGCTTGATCATGTGATCGTTACCGACGATGGCTATTTCAGCATGAGTGAAAAGGACCTAATTTGAATATAAAATGAAGCAACGATCTAGATACTGGTTTTGATTGGAGTGCTTGTAGTAAGCGCAATTGTTGCTTATACTTTCAATCCGGGTGAAAAGGCTACGGTAGCCGAAGACAAAATTGACGATACTTCAACCACTGAAACTGTAGTTGCTACTGCCGATTTTGATGTGGTCAAGTTGGTAGAAGAACGCATGAACAAAGAGCGATTTTTTTACTGAGTCAGCCGATTCTCCATTGTTGTCGGCCGATAAAGATGAGTTTGAGGGGTTAGCGTATTACCCGCCCAATGCTCGATTTTCGGTGGAGGCTACAATCGAAAAGACTGTCAAGCCTCTTGTAATGGAAATCGCCACGACCGACGGTAAAATTGATAAATATGGAAAGTATGGCTATGCCAATTTTGACCTGGATGGAGAGACGCACCGGTTACTTTTGTTGGAACCAATAGGTTTCCCTTACCTGTTTGTGGCTTTTAATGATTTAACCAATGGGCTCACAACCTATGGAGGAGGCCGGTATTTTGAAGTACCCAAACCCAAAGGGAATAAGTTGACTTTGGATTTCAATCGTGCCTATAATCCTTACTGTGCATACAACAAGAAATACAGCTGTCCAATACCACCGAGAGAGAACCGGTTAGAAATTGAAATTAAGGCAGGAGAGAAAGCCTTCGACGATCATTAATTTTGCTCTTTTTTTATAGCTTTGTTCCTTAAATGGAATCTCTAGTTTTGAGGATCTTGTTTAAAGATACTGAAGCCTAAAAAGTTACTATGAAAATTTCCCTTAATTGGCTTAAAGAATATATCGAACTCACCGAGTCTCCAGAAGAGATTTCTGATCTGTTGACGCAGTCTGGGTTAGAAGTAGAGGGCCTTGAAAAGATTCAAGGAGTGCCTGGTGGTTTAGAAGGCCTATTGATTGGCGAGGTTCTTTCATGTGAAAAACATCCCGATGCAGATCGTCTGAACTGTACCACTGTTGATGTGGGTACAGGAGAACCTATTTCGGTGGTTTGTGGTGCTTCCAATGTGACTGCAGGAATAAAAGTAGTTGTAGCTCCTGTCAACTCTTATGTGCATCCAGTTAGTGGTGATGCATTTAAGATTAAGAAATCAAAGATCAGAGGCCAGCTTTCAGAAGGAATGATTTGTGCCGAAGATGAAATCGGACTAGGTACTGATCACGATGGTATTATGGTTTTAGATGCCGATGCCAAAGTGGGTGCATTGGCCAAAGACCATTTTGATCTGCAAGACGACTTCATTATTGAGATTGGGCTTACTCCAAATAGGGGAGATGCCATTTCGCATATCGGTGTGGCCAGAGACTTAAAGGCCATGCTTAATCGGGACGTGAAGTGGCCTGAAGGTGCTAATTTAGGTGCAGGGAAAGGGCACCCTTATAAGCTTTCGGTGCAGAACGAAGAAGCTTGTCCCAGATACTCTGGAATCTACTTAGAGAATATTACTGTTTCCGATTCGCCAGAATGGTTGCAAAGTAAATTGATATCGATTGGTCTCGCTCCCATTAACAACATAGTAGATGTGACCAACTTTGTTTGTCATGAACTTGGCCAGCCCATGCATGCTTTTGATGCCGATGAGATTGCTGGCAAAGAAGTGATCGTGAAATGTCTAGATGAAGGGTCAAAGTTTGTAACCCTAGACGAAAAAGAAAGATCTCTCAAAGCAGAGGATTTGATGATCTGCGACGTCAATGGGGGTATGTGTATCGCCGGTGTCTTTGGCGGAATCAAGTCTGGAGTAAGTAATAAAACGACCGCAGTATTCTTGGAAGCAGCTTACTTTTCGGCAAACTCAATTAGAAAGTCTTCTCAGGTACATGGGCTAAAAACCGATGCTTCTTTTCGCTACGAAAGAGGAACTGACCCGAGAATGACTGTAAAGGCTCTAGAGCGAGCAGTTTATTTGATGAAAGAAATTGCTGGTGCTAAGGTTGCTTCTGCAGTGTATGATCATTATCCAAATGAGATAGGAAACAAAGAGGTTCCAATGCTTTATGCTCATATCGATAGGCTCATTGGCCAAGTCATTGATCGGGACAGAATCAAGGAAATTCTAACTGCGCTTGATATCCAGGTTAAAGATGAATCTGAATCGGGTTTTCTTGCGATTGTTCCACCTTATCGAGTTGATGTGACACGGGAGTCTGATGTCATAGAGGAGATCTTGCGTATTTTCGGCTACAACAATATTGAGATCACAGGTAACTTAGGTAGTGCGTATTTAGCCGAGAAGCCGAAAAAGGATCAAGGCAATCAAAAGAAGACCATTTCAGCACAGCTGGCAAGCAGAGGCTACTCAGAAGTAATCACCAACTCTCTAACCAAAGAAGCATACGCTGAAATGAATGCGCAGGTTGATCCAGCCAAGAATGTGCAAGTGTTGAACAAGTTATCTGAAGATCTGGGTGTTTTGAGACAAGACATCATGTTCAACGGCTTAGAAGTTTTGGCTCATAACATCAATCGGCAGCAGAAAGACCTCAAGATTTTTGAGTTTGGTCAGCAATACCATTTGACTGGCGAAAGGGAGTATGGCCAATCAACTTCACTGGACTTATTGATGACCGGAAGTAGACAAGCCGAAAGCTGGTTACAGGCCACAGAGAAAGTGAGTTTCCATGACCTTAAGACAGAGGTTTATAATGTGTTGCATAAGCTTGGATTTAAAAAGATAGAAGCCAAGCCGATACATGAAGGTGTTTATCAATTTGGAATGTCACTCTTCATTCACAAAAAACCGGTAGGAACCATTGGGAAACTCACCACAGCAATTTTAAAAAAGATGGGCATTAAACAAGAGGTGCTCCATGCCAAGCTCGATTGGGATCAGTTGATGAACCTCAACAAGAAAAAATTAGAGTTTGATGAAATTTCAAAATTTCCAGCAGTAAGAAGAGATCTATCTTTAGTTGTCGAGCAAAAAGTTTCTTTTGGAGAAATCCTTAAAATTGCTCAAATTAAAGGCGGTAAATTAGTGAAGGATGTCAACGTCTTTGACGTCTACCAAGGGGACAGAATTGATGCTAATAAGAAGGCATACGCATTGAGTTTTACCTTGCAGGATAAAGAGAAGACACTTAATGACAAGCTTATTGATAAAACAATGAGTAATTTAATGACTTCTTTCGAAAAGAGTCTAGGGGCTATAATCAGACAATAAAATATGAGTGCAGGAACATTCAACAGTGAACTAAATTTGCTGGAGAAAAAGCTTCATCTTCTTATAAATAAACACAATAGCATCAAAGAGGAGAATCTTTTTTTAAAGAAGGAAAACGAAGGACTCAAGAGTATGCTCAAACAGAAAGATGCTGATTTAGGTGACTTTCAAAAGCGCCTTAAGATTAGTAAGATTGTCGAGCATGTGGAAGAGGGAGCCAATACGGCTGAATTAAGAACGCAGATAAACGAGTACATTAAAGATATAGATAAGTGTATTTTACACTTGGGTGGTTAGAGATCACGGGATATGGAGAAGTTGTCAATAAAAGTGAAAATAGCAGACAGAGAGTATCCGATGAAAGTGGATCCTGAAGAGGAGGGAGCCATACGAAATGCCGGGAAGCGCATCAATGAAATGATAGCTTCATACAAAGAGGCTTTTAAGATTGACGATAGACAAGACCTATTGGCAATGGTGGCCTTTGACTGTTTGGTCGAAAGAACAAAATCACAAAAAGAGTTTGACAATGAATCCAGTATAAACACCAACCGACTGGAATTTCTAAATAAACTTATCTCAGATATATAAACTCCCATTTGAGTTCTTAGTTGATCCTCTTGTTGATTTAAACAAAACGGAAAGATTAACTAGAAATAGAATTATGGATACACCAATGTTATTGGTCATAACAGCGCTGGTTTGCCTAGCAATAGGAATTTTTATCGGGCGCATACTACTCCAAAAAATTTATTCTCAAGAGAAAGCCAAGGCTGAAGAAGAGGCCAAACTGATCTTAAAAACCGCAGAGATTGATGCCGAAGGCATTAAGAAAGATCGCATTCTCAAAGCCAAAGAAAGGTTCTTACAGTTAAAGTCTGAACATGATCGCACTGTATCTAAAAAGGATAAGGAGATCAGTCAGAAAGAGAACAAACTCAAGCAAAAGGAATCTACACTTGATCAAAAATTTGATTCGCTCAAAAAGAAAAGCAACGAGTTAAAAAAAGAACGTGAGTCAATCGAGACTCAAAATGATCTGATCAGCAGGAAACAACAGGAACT
Source organism: Caprella mutica (assembly GCA_947561585.1). Taxonomy (NCBI): domain Eukaryota; kingdom Metazoa; phylum Arthropoda; class Malacostraca; order Amphipoda; family Caprellidae; genus Caprella; species Caprella mutica. The sequence goes on from CANNZV010002999.1 coordinate 30,543, forward strand.
TGATGGCATCCAGAAAGAGCAAGTAGCGATCCTAGAAAGGGTTTCTAACATGACTGCAGAAGAAGCGACAGAGAGCTTGATGAAGACGCTAAAAGACGAAGCACATACCAAGGCATCATCATACGTAAAGGATGTCCTTGAGGAAGCCAAAAGTACTGCCACCAAAGAAGGGAAGAAGATCGTCATTCAAACCATCCAACGAACTGCAGCAGAACATGCCATTGAAAACTGTGTCTCCATCTTCAATATTGACAGTGACGATGTGAAAGGGAAGATCATTGGTCGAGAAGGGCGAAACATCAGGGCGCTTGAGGCATCTACTGGTGTTGAGATTATTGTTGATGATACCCCTGAGGCCATCATTATATCAGGTTTTGATCCAGTTAGGAGGGAAGTAGCAAGGCTTTCGTTGCACCGATTAGTTTCAGATGGCAGAATTCATCCTGCACGTATTGAGGAAGTAGTTGCCAAAACTCGAAAGAATATCGAAGAGGAGATTATGGAGATTGGCGAAAGAACCGTCATCGAATTGGGGATACATGGTTTGCATCGTGAGTTGGTGAAGTATGTTGGCCGTATGCGATATCGTTCTTCCTATGGTCAAAACTTATTGCAGCACAGTAAAGAAGTAGCAAGGCTTTGCGCCACCATGGCAGCAGAACTTGGCTTGAACGCAAAGCTGGCTAAGCGCGCCGGACTGCTTCATGACATTGGAAAAGTTTCTACAGAAGAACCAGAGAAGCCTCATGCAATTGTTGGTATGGAACTGGCTCAAAAGTACAAAGAGAGCAAAAAAGTCTGCAATGCGATTGGCGCTCACCATGACGAAATTGAGATGACTTCGCTGATTTCACCAATAGTTCAAGCTTGTGATGCCATTTCGGGGTCTCGGCCTGGGGCCAGAAGAGAAATCGTTGATTCATACATCAAACGTTTAAAGAACCTCGAAGGAATCGCACTGAGTTTTGACGGTGTGCGCAAGTGCTATGCCATCCAAGCCGGACGAGAACTGCGGGTGATTGTAGATGCCGATAAAGTTACTGATCAAACAGCTGGTCAATTGGCATTTGATATCAGTCAGAAGATTGAAACCGAAATGCAATACCCCGGACAAATTAAAGTGACTGTAATTAGAGAAATGCGATCGGTGAGCTTTGCTAAGTAAAGCGGGGCTTTTGACCGGTTGCTAGAAGCTTCTATATGGAAACTTTGCTTGGGTGATACTAAATCCAAAATCTCTCGCAAAGACGGAAAGACGATTGGTAGGAGTCGTTCGATCTGCAACATGGAGAGAATTAAGCTCGCGGGTTTCTGCGCAACAGAAGGTAAGCTCGCAAATACTAGATGCTAGAAGCTAGAAGCTAGAAACTGTCGATCCCTGATTAGTGTTGACCGGTTTCAAAAAAAATCCCCATGAATCTAAATTCAAGGGGACTTTTAAAATATTTTATCTGAATAATGCGCGGATATCAAGTGTCAAGTATCTATATCTTATATCACCACTATAAGGCCCTTATGTCCTTACGCTCCTTTGTATGAAACTCTTGATCACCTATACAAATAAGCAAGCTTAAAGACAAATCCTGATCTCGCCCTTACAAGTCCCCGCTTACCTTCAAACCGCTTCCTTATCTCACTCCTACAAGTCAACCAAACACTAAAAACTAAAAACTAAAAGCTAAAAACCAACAACTAAACCGCTGATTCCATACCTAGCGCTTTCAACATTGTTGCTCCTAGCTCTGCCGGACTTTCGACCACGTGTAAACCACATTCAGCCATAATCTTCATTTTTGCAGCTGCTGTATCATCAGCACCACCGATAATTGCACCTGCATGGCCCATACGACGTCCTTTAGGAGCAGTTTGTCCAGCGATAAACCCTACTACAGGCTTCGTTCCGTTTTCTTTAATCCATCTGGCTGCATCTGCTTCCATATTTCCACCAATCTCACCAATCATAATGATTGCGTCGGTATCAGGATCGTCCATCAATAGCTTTACAGCGTCTTTAGTAGTAGTTCCGATAATCGGATCACCACCAATTCCGATACAAGTAGACTGTCCCAAGCCAGCTTTCGTGATTTGATCAACTGCTTCATAAGTTAAAGTACCTGATCTCGATACGATACCTATTCTACCTGGGTTGTGAATAAAGCCTGGCATGATACCAACTTTCGCCTCACCTGGTGTGATCACTCCCGGACAGTTTGGGCCTACCAATATGCAGTCCTTTGAGTTTACAAAGTGCTTGGCAACCATCATGTCTTTGGTTGGAATACCTTCAGTGATTGCAATGATTACTTTGATGCCAGCTTCAGCAGCTTCCATAATTGCATCTCCAGCAAATGCTGGTGGAACAAAGATGATAGAGACGTCGGCGCCTTGCTTTTCCACTGCTTCAGCAACTGTATTGTAAACCGGCTTGTCGAGATGTGTTTGGCCACCTTTGCCCGGTGTTACACCAGCAACTACATTAGTTCCATACTCAATCATTTGACCGGCATGAAAACTTCCTTCAGAACCTGTGAAGCCCTGTACAATTACTCTCGAATCCTTGTTTACTAGAACACTCATTGATGATCGTTTTATTAACGCACAAAAATAGGAAATTACAGTTTAGTTTCTAGTGTTTGGGATGTAGTTTTTAGTTTTAGTCAACATGTTTGGACAATTGGCTTTGGGGAAACAGCTTGATATGCCTCTTGCTTGGTAAAAATCAAGTACCACAAACAAAAAGAGCACCCAATTTGGATGCCCTCTATTAATTTCTATTCTTGCTTGTGGTCAAAAGCCTATCAAAAACCAAAAACCAAAAACCAAAAACCAAAAACCAAAAACCAAAAACCAAAAACCAAAAACCAAAAACCAAAAACCAAAAACTAGCCCCTAATAACTACAGTACCGAAACGCTTGTCACATTCTAAAGAATAAACCGTTTGGTCATTCAACGAAATCGAACGAAGGTTTTTCTCGATCTTCCCGTCAATTAGACATTCCTTGATGTCAAAAGGTACACCATGAAGTTGCAGGTGGTACTTTCCATATTCCTCTTCAAAAGTTCCTTCAAAAGTTTGAGTAATTTCAAATTTTTGAGCGCTTCCTTTCGTCACAAAAGTCTTTTCTATCTTATCACCTTCTTTATACTGATGGCCGTCTCCAGCATCTTCATACAAGGTGCTTTGCTCTTCACCGTCTTTAAAGTAGGCTTTCAAAGTTAATTCTTTGATCTCCTTTTCTCCCACATACTGCATAACAGGTGCCATTGGAATAACTGCGCCAGCTTTAATGTACAATGGAATACGGTTAAGTGGAGCATTTGCCCATACTTCCATTCCTCCCTCATAGCATTCATCGTCCCAGTAGTAGTACCACTTACCTCTTGGTAGGTACATCCACCTTCCATCAACGTCGGCTTGGGTGATCGGACATACCAGCATATGGTCTCCTAAGCCAAACTCTGCCATACGATAGTGAGTCTCAGGATCATTTTGGTCCAGGTATACCAATGAGCGTATCATCGGTGTTCCTTTCTTCACATACTGCCAAAACGTGGTGTACATGTATGGCAACATTCTATACCTGAATTCTATAAACTTCTTTACCAGGCGGGTGTATTTTTCGCCATAAGACCATGGCTCCTGCTCACCGTGATCTCCTGAAGAATGCGTCCTGAAGAAAGGATGGAAAACAGCCAATTGAATCCAACGTAAATAAAGTTCCCCATCTGGAGTTTCGATGAAACCACCAACATCAGAGCCAATGAATGACATGCCAGAAGCAGCCAGCCTTTGACATTGAATATTTGCCAACCAAAGGTGATCATAAGAAGCGATGTTGTCACCTGTCCAACCCGAACAATACCTTTGCGCTCCTGCATATGCAGATCTTGTAATCAAGAACACCCGCTTTTCAGGAGCAAACTTCTCAATCCCTTTGTGAGAGGCACGCACCATCTGCGAACCATAAACATTATGGGCTTTCTTATGACTACATGGATTACCATCATAGTCAAATCTAACATCGTCGGGGAAGGTGCCTTTTTCAAAAACCGCAGGCTCATTCATGTCGTTCCATACGCCGTGAACGCCAACATCTTGAATCAATCCTTTGTACAAACCAGCCCACCACTCTCTCACATCGGGACGTGTAAAGTCTGGGAAATGACATAGTCCTGGCCAAACCGATCCTTTCATCAAAGGACCATCGGCACGTTTACAGAAGTAATCATTTTCAACGCCTTCATCATAAACGCTATATCCTGGATCGACCTTGATTCCTGGGTCAATCATGACTACGGTTTTAAAACCGTCTTCCATAAGCTCATCGACCATTCTTTTTGGCTCAGGAAAGTGGTTTTTATCCCAGGTAAAACACCTGAAACCATCCATGTAGTCTATGTCTAAATAGATCGCATCGCAAGGAATTTTTCGATCTCTAAAGCCTTTCGTAATCTCTTTAACTTTGGCTTCTGGGTAGTAAGACCATTTGCATTGGTGATAGCCAAGTGCCCACATGGGTGGCATTTCAGGTCTTCCAGTAAGCACAGTATAGTCTGAAATAACGTCGAGAAGCTCTGGTCCGTAGATGAAATAGTAATTCATCTCTCCTCCATTTGCCCAATAAGACGAAACGTTTTTTCGCTCACTTCCAAAGTCAAAGTGAGTACGGAAACTGTTGTCAAAGAAGATACCGTATCCTTTCTTTTGATGAAGCCCTAAATAGAAGGGAATGTTTTTGTAAAGTGGGTCACTTCCTTTGGTGTATCCATAAGTATCGGAACCCCAGTTTTGGAACCTCGCACCTCGTAAGTTAAGGTTGTGGGCCTTATCCCCAAGGCCGTAGTAGTATTCACCACTTTGAACCTGCTTGCTATTTTGAACGATGAAGCCACCAATATCATAGTCTTCTTCGTAATGAAAACCTTTTTCATCTTCATTAATTACAGTGCCATCCAAATCTAAGAATGTGACCCGCATATCGTTTTTCTGAATGCGGCAGATCATCTTTGAACTTTGGATTTCAAAGCTTGTTTCAGTGTCTTTGAACTTAATTTTCTTAGACTTGAAATCATGCCTGTCGTCTATTCCATACGAAAAGTCATTTGGGAAAATCCCATCTGGCGCATATCTCAATCTAAAAATTTGATCGGCGATTAAGTAGATGCGCAGCTTGATTCCTTTCTTGCAAGTGATCTCAACCAATTCTTGGTTTTTCTTTATTTCAACAACCTCGTCTGGATAGACCTCATTACCCCCTTTGGCAAGGTCATTCAGCATGTAATTATTGTCCTGTATACTTTCGGCCATAGTATCTTCTATTAGACTAATTAAGGTCCAAAATTATTATTTTATTTATATTTATAATAAAAATCATACAATTTTTATAAAATACTTTATATTTGTATACACTTTAAAAATGTGCGAGTACCAACAATCATCAAAAATAAAGGAAATGTGATTTTTTCCTTTTGAAATTGCACAAAAAAAGATAAACAAACCGTGATTTTTAGAAACAGACACGATTTAGGTGGCTGTAAGAGGTAATATTTTTAATGAATAAGAAAAGAATATTAATGTTAGGGTGGGAATTTCCACCTCTAATTAATGGCGGGTTGGGAATCGCCTGCCAAGGCCTTGCAAGCGCACTTGGTCCCAAGGTACAACTAGATATCGTATTACCCAAATGTCCTCAAGGACTGCAAGCAGTTGATTATGATTTAATTGGTCTTAATAACCTTTCAAAGGAGGCAACAAAAAAGTTATATTCCTCTGAAAGAATTGACACCTTTCATTCAAAACATGAAGTTGCAGTTGAAATGTTTCCGTATGAGTCCAAAGTTGGAATTACAGCTCACAATACTACGGAAAAACACCTCAATTCAAATTCAACCAATATCTTGATTAATAATCCTTTCAAGGAAGGACCCTTGTACGGCGAAGATATCATCCTAAAAGTTCAAGAATACGGACGTATTGTCGCTGAGATTGCTGAGGAGTTAGAATTTGATATCATTCATGCCCACGATTGGATGACCTTTGCGGCTGCAATGGCTCTCAAGAAGAAGTTCAACAAACCTCTTGTGGTACACATTCACAGTTTACAGTACGATAGGGTTGGTCCGGCAGTAAAAGGTTGGGTCTATGAACTGGAAAGACAGTGTATGGAAATGGCCGAAGCGGTACTACCTGTAAGCCACTACACGGGAAACATTGTCAAAAACCACTACCATATCGATGCCAAGAAAGTACTCCCAGTTTACAACGGTGCCATTTTCGCTGAGAAGTTTAAGAACACCAATCCTTTTCCTGAAAAATTGGTCTTGTTCTTAGGACGCATTACTGGTCAGAAAGGCCCCGAAATATTTTTAGAGATCGCTGAACGTGTACTTCGGTCAAACCCTAAAGTCAGGTTTGTGATGGCTGGGACAGGTGATCGTATGAAAAAAATAATTGAGTCTGGTGCTTACAAACAGGTAGGAAACAGATTTCACTTCACTGGTTTTTTAAGTAAAGACAAAGTTCAGAACCTCTTGTCCAAAGCCGATGTCTATTGTATGCCTTCGGTATCAGAACCATTTGGCTTATCGGCACTTGAAGCTGCACAGTTTCACATTCCAATGGTGCTCAGTAAGCAATCTGGAGCAGCAGAAGTGATGAGCGGTGCACTAATCGCCGATTACTGGGATGTCGAACTTATGGCTAAGCACATCAATGACCTACTAGACTCTGAAGAGCTGCGTCAAGAAGCAGTAGACAAGAATCTGGAAGATTTAAAACATTTGACATGGGATCATGCAGCAGATCAGGTGCTTGATGTCTACGAAACACTTTTTTAGGCAATGACTAACGTATCTTTTTATTTTCAATTACATCAACCTTTCCGCATTAAGCCCTATAGTTTTTTTGAGATTGGTCATGAGCATAATTATTTAGACGAAAGACTGAACAAGTCTATCGTCTGTGAAGTTGCAGACAAGTGCTACCTGCCTGCTAACCAAATGATGCTTGATTTGATAAAGGCTGGCAAAGGGAAATTTAATGTGTCATACAGTATTTCTGGTGTTCTTTTGGAGCAACTTGAGGCTTTTCGCCCTGATGTGATTGCTTCTTTTTCAGCACTTGCAGAAACTGGATGCGTAGAGTTTTTATGCGAAACCTATTATCATTCTTTGAGCTATTTTTACTCAAAGTCTGAATTTGTACGGCAAGTAAAAAAGCACCGCAGTTTGATCAAACGATTGTTTAACCAAAGCCCTACCGTATTTCGTAATACAGAATTGCTTTACGACTCCGACTTGGTCGATGCATTGTCTGAATTTCCATTTCAAGCCGTGCTTGCAGAAGGTCTAAATGACTCTTACAACCCCAACTATCTCTTCAGAGCGATCGGACAAGAAAATGACTTGAAAGTCATCCTCAGGAATTACAAATTGTCAGACGATATTGCCTTTCGATTTAATGATCATAATTGGGAACATGCTCCTCTTTCGCCCGAAACTTACTTGAATTGGATTAAGGAAACCAAGGGTGACTCTTGCAACATCTTCATGGACTATGAGACTTTTGGAGAGCATCACGACGCCTCAACTGGTGTATTCAGTTTCTTTGATGAGACTGTTAAAAAGGGAATCAAGCAAGGTTTTCAGTTCAACACTTGTTCGCAACTACTAAATCACAACAAGTGTATTGGGTTTTACGATCGAAGCGAAATTTCTTCATGGGCCGATAGTACCAAAGACATTACCGCTTGGCGAGGTAACTCCATGCAAAACGAAACCTTGAAGAAGTGCTACGATTTGGAAGCGCCTGTAAAGGCATCTGGACGAAAAGACCTTTTGGATATTTGGTCCAAGCTTCAAACTTCAGATCATTTCTATTACTTGGCTACCAAAGGTTTGGCTGATAGTGAAGTGCACAATTACTTCTCACCTTTTGAGACACCATATGATGCCTACATTCACTACATCAATGTTTTATCAGATTTAGAATTGGCTGTCAATAAGGCCTTAGAATCGAAAGACGATAAGCCCGACTTTATTGAAGTTTCAAAAATCAATGCTTAGCTCTTAATTAAGGACTACTTGATATTTTTGGCAATGAAAGCTCTTATGTTTTCGGCTGTTCGTAGGGTTTGCTTGCCATCCACGTTTCCTAGCCAAGTTTTTATAGCTAGGTTTCTAGCGGCACTTTTTTCGTTAGGAAACTGTAGTGCATGTTGGATCGCTGACTCCAACTGTGAACCTGTTTGAATGCGGTCAGAGATCATTCTTATTTGCTCAATCACTTTGGGCTGTGCGCGCTTGCCCACTTTCGTCTCAAAAGTAATTATGGGCCGATCTAAGACGATATACTCTGCGATCAGTGAGCTCATATCGGCAATCAAGACGTCTACTTGAGCCAGCAGAGGCGTAATATTGACATCACCAATGTATTTGACGAAAGACAATTTGCGCATGGCTTCTCGTTCGCGCGCTGGTGTTTGCGGATGTAAAGTAACCCAGATTTCATATTTGCGAGATATATTCTCCAGCTGATCGACCCAAAGATGTTTGGCCGAAAGCCCCGATTGTGGGTACGTCGCTGAGAAGAGCACTACTTTTCTCGTCTTCCCCGAATTTTCTTTCGCCCAAGAAAATAGTTGGTCTATTTTGGGATACCCGCCATCTTCACCAATGGTTACACCATGAGCTTTGGCAGCCTGTAAATCCTTGGGACTTGAAAAGTAGTATCGATCAAAGATGTTATACTTTTTGGCAGCAATAAATGCTTTGAAGTGGTAAGGACCATGCCGCAAACCAATCTTAACAATCTCCTTGACTGGAAAGCGCTTGGTTTGGTGCCTGAACATGATCACCACTTTAGGATATTGAGGCCAAAGTACTGAGGAGATTCCGGCCGTATGGAGTTGATTCTGCAATTTTTTGTGCTTAGCAACTACTACAGCAGTAGGAAACTGAGCAAGTAAGCTTTCGGCTACATAATAGTCCAGCATTTGGTCAAAGTAAAATGCAATCTCGATCAGCTGAGCTTTCTTTTTAGCGCTTCGATATTTTAAGCGAAAGGGTACTGTATACAATTTGTCAAAGAATCCCATAGGCTATGACTCTTCCTGCCATTGTTTAAGATACTGATATCGGCGCCATACACTATGAGCGTTGAGTTTGGCTATTTGGTAACCCACCTTACCGTCTAGGAAACCCAACTGAATCACAAAGTGCTTTAAGAATCTGATGGCAGGTTTAACTTTAAGATGAAACCAAGTCGGCTGTTCATTCCTAAGTTTAAGGTCAAGGGCCTTCCAAAGCGCATAGTCATCTAGCTTGCTTTTGTAACGTTGAATATTTTGGCACGTATGGTGGATCATCTTGTTTTTTAGTTGACCAACTTTTCCATTAACTATTAGGTTTTCGTGCACTCTTGCGTCGTTGTACTTGGCTGATGTCTTTTTGAAAAGCCTGATCACAGAATCGTTTTGCCATGCCGAAAACCGCACCTTTTTTTCTAGAAAGTAATTTTGCCTCTTAATGTCATAAGCAACAAAGTCAGAAGGCTTACCGCTGATCTCAAGAATTTCTTGGATCAACTCATCAGAGAGACGTTCATCGGCATCGAGCACAAATATCCATGGCTGGCTACATTGCGCTATGCCCCAGTTCTTTTGTTTGCCAGGGGCGTCAAACGCGCGTTGAAATATTTGGGTTGGATGTTTCCTAGCGAGAGCAATGGTTTTGTCGGTACTGAAAGAATCAACAATAATGATCTCTTTGGCGAAAGTTAAACAAGCAAGAGCCTCCTCAATGTTGTGAGCTTCATCCTTGACAATCATAAGCGCTGAGATATTTGCCAATGCCTTTTGCTGAGTTTAGTGAGCTTGACCTTGTAACGCAGCCAACATGGCTTGGTAGGTTTGCTCTTTCAAAGGAAGCAAATCATCTTCCAATTTTAAACCAACTGCTGAAATTTCCTTAAGAATTCTGATTTTTACTTTTCCCGGGGAAGCACGGAATGTTCCTGCAGGTAGCAAATGCTGGGCATTGGTAATTACCAAAGGCACAATTTCGGCTTGTGTTTCTATCGCCAACCTAAAGGCACCAGAGTAAAATTTGTTTAGCGGACCGTCAGCTTTCTCTCTAGTTCCTTCAGGAGCAATAACGATAGAAATGCCTTTATTAAGAACAGCTCTTAACTCAATGATACTTTTGGCTCGACTTTCGACATTTTCACGATCAACCGTTACACAAGTTGAGGCCACAATCCATTTAAAGACCGGCACCTTTAATATCTCTTTTTTGACTAGTGGTTTAAACTCTTCTACAATTGCCGATGCAAAAGCTGGTGTGTCTAACAGTGATGTATGATTGAAAACATAGATACGCCCTCTAATAGGTTTGATTTTCTTTTCGCCTGAAACTTCGAAGTGAATCTGAGTAAAAAATGAAAATATTTTCGTCCAAACTTGGGTACCTTTCATCGCAAAAGCCCCAAACTTCTTGCTCACAAGTAGTGGAAGAACAATTATTGGACAAGCAACAAAAATGCTGAAACTGGAGTAAATTAATACCCAGCCTCGATAGATTCCCAAAAAGGCACTTTTTATCACGATTGAATTATCTTTTTTTAAGAAAAGAATCTATTCCCAAAGGAAGCTAAGAAATTATACTTGGTGAAACCTTTTTTTAGGCTCAATTGTTTTAAATTTAACAAAGCAATCACCTGATACCAATCGCCTAATGAGTGATCAGATTAAACACGAGTGTGGAATCGCCCTCGTAAGATTAAGGAAGCCACTTTCATTCTATATTGAAAAATATGGTTCTGCTTTCTACGCTGTCAAAAAGATGTACATTTTGATGGAGAAGCAAAGGAATCGAGGGCAAGATGGAGCAGGTGTAGCCAACATCAAACTCGATGTCAAGCCGGGCACAAGATTCATAAGTCGTTACAGGTCTGTCGACGCCAATCCAATAGAAACTATTTTCACTAAAATTAATCGTAAGCTTTCCAAAGCCAAACGAGAAGGAGGTAAGAAATTTAGAAGCGAAAAATGGTTAAAGAAAAACTGCGCTTTTACTGGTGAGCTTTGGCTTGGGCATTTGCGTTATGGGACATTTGGAAAGCGAGGTATCGAAGCTTGCCATCCGTTTTTACGGCAAAACAATTGGAGGTCTAGGAACTTGGTGGTTGCTGGGAACTTCAACATGACCAACGTTGATGAGCTTTTTCAGATCTTGATCAACCTTGGCCAACATCCTAAGGAGAAGACCGATACGGTTACCGTAATGGAGAAGATGGGCCATTTTTTGGACGAAGAGAACCAACGCTTGTTCGAAAGATATAAGGGCAAACTCAATAACTTCCAAACCTCTGAACGCATAGAAAAGGACTTAGATATACAGCGTATACTTGAAAGGTCTTGTAAAGATTTTGATGGCGGGTATGCAATGGCTGGTTTGATTGGATCTGGTGCAGCCTTTGTAGCTCGTGACCCTTCAGGTATCAGACCTGCTTATTATTATGCCGACGATGAAGTTGTTGTGGTAGCTTCTGAGAAGCCAGCCATCAAAACAGCTTTCAATGTTGACTATGATCAAATTCAAGAGGTAAAACCAGGACATGCTCTGATCATTGAAAAGGACGGCAAGTTTGCTCAAAAAATGTTCATTGAACCTAGGGAGAAGCTTTCATGTAGTTTCGAAAGAATCTACTTCTCAAGGGGTTCTGACCCAGATATTTACGAGGAGCGAAAGAAGTTGGGTGAGTTGTTGACGCGTCGCGTACTTACTGCAGTGAACTATGATTTAAAGAATACCGTCTTTTCCTTTATTCCCAATACTGCCGAGACTTCGTTCTTAGGTTTGATGGAAGGTTTAGAGTCTCATTTAATTGAGACGCGAAAGGCAGTACTCATTGATGGAAAGCCTTCATTGGATAAAATGGAAGACCTTCTTTCGTTTAAAGTTAGGGTTGAAAAGCTGGTCTATAAAGATGCCAAACTGCGCACGTTCATCACTGGTGATGACAACCGTGATGACTTGGTTACACATGCTTATGATACCACTTACGAGGTGGTAAACAAGGGACAAGACACCATTGTAGTCGTTGATGACTCCATTGTACGAGGAACAACCTTAGAGAAGAGTATTCTCAAGATGCTCGACAGGTTGGAGCCGAAGAAGATCGTAGTGGTATCATCTGCCCCACAAATCAGGTACCCTGACTGTTATGGCATAGATATGTCAAAGTTTCAGGAGTTTGTTGCCTTTAGAGCCATGTTGGCTTTGCTAGAAGAGAATGATATGAATTATCTTCTGGATGAAGTATATCAGAAATGCTTAAAAGCAATTGACGGACCAAACCTTGTCAACCACGTCAAGGAGCTATTTGATCCGTTTACTTACCAAGAAGTTTCAGAAAAGATTGCAGAAATCATTACCCCGAAAGGACAATCATGCAAAGTTGAAGTGATTTACCAATCGGTTGAGAACTTACATAAAGCTTGCCCCAATCATTTAGGTGATTGGTACTTTACTGGTGATTATCCAACTCCTGGTGGGAATCGTATTGTCAACAAGGCATTTGTTTACTTTATGGAAGGCAAGAAAGTGCGGGCCTACGCCTAGCGGCAGTATCGGCTTCGCTTTGCTGCGCCGGTTTTATGGCCTTTGGCCGTTTTAACCCTTAGTCCATAAAGGGTCTCCCCTCAAAAGCATTGATTAAAACTGTGAAACAATAAAACTGGCGAAGCCAATAAAACTGCCACCGCGTACCCTTAGTCCCTAAAGGGCCTCCCCACAAATGCATTGATTAAAACCGTGAAACGATAAAACTGGCGTAGCCAATAAAACTGCCACCACGTACCCTTAGTCCCTAAAGGGTCTCCCCGCAAATACATTGATTAAAACCGTGAAACGGTAAAACTGGCGAAGCCAATAAAACTGCCACCACGTACCCTTAATCCCTAAAGGGCCTCCCCGCAAATGCATTGATTAAAACTGTGTAGCAATAAAACTGGCGAAGCCAATAAGACTGCCACCGCGTACCCTTAGTCCCTAAAGGGCCTCCCCGCATATGCATTGATTAAAACTGTGTAGCAATAAAACTGGCGAAGCCAATAAAACCCTAACTCACCCATACAAGTCTAAAACCGGCGTAGCCGATAAAACCGAGAAGCGATAAAACAATTCGAGTGAAACGAGAATTATAAAACTGCGTAGCAATAAAAGGCCTTCGGCCTTTATACAGCAAAACTTTCCCCACAACCACAGGTGCGGTTGGCATTGGGATTGACAAACTGAAAACCTTTACCGTTCAATCCGTCAGAAAAATCTAAAATGGTGCCTACCAAATAAAGCAAGCTCTTCTTGTCCACCATTACTTTGATGCCATTGTCTTCGATCACCTTGTCACCCTCGGTCACAGTAGAGTCAAATTCAAGATCATACATCAAACCCGAACAGCCGCCACCTTTGACAGCTACTCTGATATTGGCAGCTTCATCTCTGCCTTCCGTTTTCTTTATCTCGATGATACGCTCTCTTGCTTTTTCGCTTACTTGGATCATGTTAGTTTCTTTACGGAATGTGTACAACAAAAACGTTGCCTAACTCATCAAACTGTAAAAATGTCAGGATGGTTCAGGCTACTCCTACAAAAGTAGTCATAATTTTATATTTTCGGACCTATGAAGAAGATTGAACACATCGGAATTGCAGTCAAAGACATAAAAGCATCAAATGATTTATTCGAAAAGCTCTTGGGTGTTGGTCCGTACAAGAGTGAAGCCGTTGAATCTGAGCATGTCATGACGTCATTCTTTCAAATGGGGGAGTCGAAAATCGAGCTTTTGGCTGCCACTTCTGAGGATAGTGCGATTCATAAATTTTTGGAGCGAAAAGGTGAAGGCGTCCACCACATTGCTTTTGATGTGGCAGATATCCATGCTGAAATGGAGCGGCTCAAAAAGGAGGGATTCACCATCCTCAACAAAGAGCCAAAGAAAGGAGCCGATAACAAGTTGATTTGCTTTTTACACCCAAAAAGTTCCAATGGCGTTCTGATAGAGCTTTGTCAGGAGATCAAGCCATAGTCTAGCCAGGGGTAAAGCTATATCCTTTGCGCAGCAAAACCCTATGTTCAATCTCACTTTTCAAGTCCATCTCGCCCATACAAATCTTACGCTCCTTACGTCCTTATTTTTCCTTTGTACGAAATTCTCCGCCTTGCTAGGCCATCGCATTGAACTAAAGCAGTGCATTTCACCAAAGCTTCTTTTTTTCTCGCAAAGGTCTGTCGGCTGCGCCTTAAGGACTAAGGAATAGCAGGACGAGTTACTTGTGCAAAAGGTGGTTGCACCACCAAGTTAGTTCCTACATGATCCATCGCCATTAGCCACCACTAACGCTAAAGCAATCTCGCCCATACAAGACCATCTCTTCTGCATAGCTCCTTGCGTGAGCAAGGAGTTCCTGATGGCCTTTTTATGGTGTGTAAGCCGCTCAGAGTGCGGCTTTACTGGTTGCATTGATTCGATGACCAAATCCTCCTATGTTCAATCTTCGCCCATGCAAGACTAAATGATCTTTTCCTATACAACCTACACGGTTCAAGCTCTCTCCGCCCTGCTAGCTTAAGCCTAAGCCATAGCCAAAGCAATCTCGCTCACACAAGTCTTACGCTCCTTACGTCCTTTTTGTCCTTTGTATGAAACTCTCCGCCTTGCTAAACCTAGCTGCTAGAAGCTAGCCTCTAGCTACTAGAATCCTTTCGTTATTCCGTGCAGGATCCAATCTGCGCATTGATCAATTCTGTGCTGCACGGGTTTGGTGTGGCGCACATCGGACCCCGCACTTCGTACGGGGCTACGATTGCTGCGTCCCGTTGGGACTATTGGACTTTCGGTGCGTTCCAATTTGGTCGCATGGCTTGATCACTTCATAAATCGTAATTCATCAATCGTAAATCGTAATTCATAGCAATTCAGACATCAACAAGAGCCATCACTAACGCTAAAGCTTTCTCACCCATACAAGTCTTACGCTCCTTACGTCCTTACTTTTCCTTTGTATGAAATTCTCCACCCAGTCTCTTCACTCTTGCAAGACGTAGAAGCTAGTCGCTAAAAGTTAGTAGCTTATTCCGTGCAGGATCCAATCTGCGCATTGATCAATTCTGTGCTGCACGGTTTGGTGTTGCGCTCATCGGACCCCGCACTTCGTACGGGGCTACGATCCTACGTCCCGCTGGGACTATTAGACTTTTCCGTCAGTTTCAATTTCCTCGCATTGCTTGATCACATCATAAATCGTAATTCATCAATCGTAAATCGTCATTCATTAAAAGCGGTTCAGACTCACAACATTTTCAAGAGCCATAGCTAAAGCCTTCGCTAACTAACGCCAAAGCAATCTCACCCATACAAGACTTACGCTCCTTACGTCCTTATTTTTCCTTTGTACGAAATTCTCCGCCTTGCTAAGCCTAGCTGCTAGAAGCTAGCCTCTAGCTACTAGAATCCTTTCGCTATTCCGTGCAGGATCCAATCTGCGCATTGATCAATTCTGTGCTGCACGGTTTGGTGTGGTGCATATTGGACCCCGCACTTCGTACGGGGCTACGATCCTACGTCCCGCTGGGACTATTAGACTTTTCCGTCAGTTTCAATTTCCTCGCATGGCTTGATCACATCATAAATCGTAATTCATCAATCGTAAATCGTCATTCATTAAAAGCGGTTCAGGCTCACAACATTTTCAAGAGCCATAGCTAAAGCCTTCGCTAACGCCAAAGCAATCTCACCCATACAAGACTTACGCTCCTTACGTCCTTATTTTTCCTTTGTACGAAATTCTCCGCTACAGATCTCTCGCTATTCCGTGCAGGATCCAATCTGCGCATTGATCAATTCTGTGCTGCACGGTTTGGTGTGGTGCATATTGGACCCCGCACTTCGTACGGGGCTACGATCCTACGTCCCGCTGGGACTTTTGGACTTTCGGTGAATTTCAATTTGGTCGCATGGCTTGATCACTTCATAAATCGTAATTCACCAATCGTAAATCGTCATTCATTCATAGCAATTCAGACATCAACAAGAGCCATCACTAACGCTAAAGCTTTTTCACCTATACAAGACTTACGCTCCTTACGTCCTTATTTTTCCTTTGTACGAAATTCTCCGCCTTGCTAAGCCATAGCCATAGCCATAGCCATAGCCATAGCCATAGCGAAAGCGAAAGCCATGCCATTCAGATTCCAGCCTCCCAATCTCGCCCATACAAGACCATCTCACCCAAACAAGTCTTACGCTCCTTACGTCCTTATTTGTCCTTTGTATGAAATTCTCCGCCTTGCTAAGCCACAGCGAAAGCAATCTCACCCATATAAGTCATCCAGATTCCAGCATCTAGCTTCCAGTATCTCGCCCTTCAAGACCTAGCCACTAATCACTAGAAACTAGTAGCTAAGTACCCTGCAAGTCTTCATGTTAATCCCTTTAATCCGTAACTCTAATCCTCGAAATATACAATATTGATTTTCATAGAATTATTATATAACGTATCATTAAGATTACCTATAAAGATGATAATTTCTTTAAATAGTTATTTTTTTATTATTTGAGTTTTTGACACAAATTTCAGTTTAGTCGATAGATTTACGAGGTTCATGTGCCCACAGCTCCTGTTCGTCGAAAAATCACTACACTAAATTGCTGATTAGATCGGCTTCATCTACTTTCACTCTATAACTGGCCGGTATTTTTTGCATTTAACTGCTTTTCGCTGGCGTGTTTTTTTAAAATTTTTTTCAACATCCAATCTATTGAATCAGCCTATGGAACACTTTACTAAGAATTTATTCAAGATGCTCTTAATGTGCATTTTGTTGACAGGAATTAATAATGAGGCTTGGGCGCAGTGTGAGGAATGGGTCCAACTTGGTTTGGATATTGATGGTGAAGATGCAGGAGACCTATCTGGAAGCAGTGTTGCCATTTCAGCAGATGGTAAAACTGTAGCGATTGGAGCTCCTGACAATAACTTCAATGTTACGACCGGAACTGGTCATACCAGAATCTATAGATTAGTAGGTACAACTTGGATTCAGCTTGGATCTGACATTGATGGTCCTTTTAGAGGAGAGTTAGGAATTAGTGTTGCACTTTCGTCAGATGGAAATACCGTAGTAATGGGAGCTCCAAGTCCATACGCATATGGTGGAAGAGTTAGAGTTTACAACTGGGATGGTTCCTTTTGGAACCAAGTAGGTCTTGACATATTTGGAGAACTACCAGGTGATGATTCTGGAAGAAGTGTTTCTATTTCCGAAGATGGCAAGACAATTGCCATAGGAACTCTTGGGAATGATGCTGGTGGTGGCATTAATGACAATAATGGGCATACCAGAATCTACCAGTGGGATGGAACTTCTTGGACGCAATTGGGTTTAGATATAGATGGAGAAAACATTGGTGATCGATTAGGAACTAGTGTTTCAATTTCTGCTAATGGAACACGCGTCGTTATTGGTGTACCTGGAGACATTTTCCAAAATCAAAATATTGGCATTGCCAAAGTTTATAGTTGGAATGGAAGCACTTGGTCTCAAATAGGCCAGAACGTTCTTGGAGAAACAGGTAACGATCATTTCGGTGAAGAGGTTTCAATTTCTGCTGACGGAAATACAATTGTCGTTGGAGCACGTTTCAGTGGTGAAAATGGATATCAAAGCGGCCTTGCTAGGATCTTTAGATGGGATGGAGCCTCTTGGGTCCAGCTAGGTCTAGATTTAGTTGGGAAAAATTCCCTTGATCTATTAGGCAGCAGCGTCTCACTTTCTGCTGATGGCAATATTGTAGGTTTGGGTGGAACTTGGGATGATGGTGTTACACGTATTTATGAATGGGATGGCTCAGTTTGGTCTCAAGTTGGCTTGGATATCAATGGAGAATCAAGCTCTGATCATTCTGGATTTAGTTCGAAATTGTCTGCTGATGGAAGCACTGTGATTATTGGTGCACCCTTCAATAATGGAAATGGGGATAGGAGTGGACATGTTCGCATCTACAAATTGAATTCTACTACCAAACCAACAATCACTTTATCAAGCCAAACTGCACCCACCAACTGCGGTGATACCGACGGCAGCATAAACCTAACATTCACCAACGTACCAGCAGGCACCTACGACATTACTTACCTAGATTCAGACAATGCTACTCAAACCTTTTCAGGTGTAGTGGTAGATGCGGCAGGAGCAGCTACGATTAGTGACTTAGGCGCAGGAACTTACAACGACTTGAAAATTACAGTTGATGGTTGTGAGTCCGAAGAAGATGTTGATGTAGTATTCTCCGTTCAACCAACCCTCACTGCAACAGGCACACCACCATCTACTTGCAATGCCTCTGACGGCAGCATCGAGCTGTGCTTTACAAATGTCGAAGTGGGTACTTATGATATCAGTTATGTAAATCAAGACAACACTGCGCAGACTTTTACTGGAGTGGTAATAGACGCGGCTGGCAAAGCGAGTGTTAGTAATCTTGGGACAGGAGTTTATAATGATTTACAAATCACAACAGGAGGCTGCACTTCTGCGTTGGGAGTGGCTGCAATTTTAGCTACATCTTTTGACTGGGAGCAGTTGGGCGGAGATATTGATGGAGAGGAAGCTGGAGATCAAGTTTCAAGTGTTGCAATTTCTTCAGATGGCCGCACGATTGCAATTGGATCTGATAGGAACGGTGGTAATGGTAATAATAGCGGGCATACTCGCATTTACTTTTACAATGGTACCGCTTGGGTTCAATTAGGAAATGACATAGATGGAGAAGCTGCGGATGACTTTTCAGGCTTTAGTGTTTCATTATCTTCTGATGGACAAACTGTGGCTATTGGCGCATATAGTAATGACGAAAACGGCAATGGAAGTGGTCATACACGGATATTCAAATTTGATGGGATTTCATGGTTGAAATTGGGAAATGATATTGATGGAGAAGCTGCAGGTGATTTTTCTGGCAGTAGTGTTTCATTATCATCGGATGGTCACACAGTGGCTATCGGTTCTTATCAAAATGATGAAAATGGCATCAACAGTGGTCATACTCGTGTCTACTCCTACAATGGTAGCATTTGGACACAACTAGGGGATGCTATTCTTGGAGAAACGTCAAGTGATAACTCTGGCTTTAGTGTGTCATTATCTTCAGATGGACAAACTGTGGCCATTGGTGCATTTGGTAACGATGGAAATGGTTCTGCAAGTGGACATACTCGTATTTTCTCATTTAATGGTAGCACCTGGGTTCAATTAGGTGGTGATATTGAAGGCGAGGCTGCAGGTGATTTTTCTAGTTTCAGTGTTTCATTATCTTCAGATGGACAAACTGTGGCCATTGGTGCATTTAATAATGATGGTAATGGTAATAATAGTGGACACACTCGCATTTACTCTTACAATGGTACCGCTTGGGTTCAATTAGGAAATGATATAGATGGAGAAGCTGCAGATGATTTTTCAGGCAGAAGTGTTTCATTATCTTCTGATGGACAAACTGTGGCCATTGGTGCACATGAGAATGATGGAAATGGTTTTGCTAGCGGCCACGTTCGGGTATTCTCCTACAATGGCACATCTTGGATGCAATTGGGTAGCGACATTGATGGAGAATCTCAAGGTGATTGGTCAGGCAGGAACATTTCATTATCTTCTAATGGACAAACATTAGTTGTTGGGGCAGAAAGAAATAGTGGTAATGGTGACTTTAGTGGACATGTTCGCGTATTTAATTTAACTCCGAAAATAAAACCAACAATCGTTCTGGCGAGTCAAACTAACCTCGTAAGCTGCGGTGATATTGATGGCAGCATTAAACTTATTCTTGCAAATGTTCCAGAGGGTGTCTACGATATAACTTTTGTAGATGCAGACGAAGTTAATCAAACCTTTGAAGATGTAATTGTCGATGCATCTGGAAATGCGACAATCAATGGTTTGTCGGGAGGGACTTACAACGATATAAAGATCGCAATTGATGGCTGCGAATCTGCAGAAGATGTTGATGTGGTTTTGACTGAACCTGTCTCTCCAACTGCACCTCAAAGCAACGGCGCCGTCTCAGCCTGCTTCGGCACAACCATACCAAACGTAGCTGCAAGCGTCTTTCAAGACAATGTTGTCATCGATTGGTTTGCTGCTGCATCTGGTGGAACCTCCTTAACCACTACTAACAACCGTCATGCTTCAGACGAAACTTCCGTTGGAACTTATACTTACTATGCTGAGGCCAGAAATACGTTAACCGGTTGTATCAGCTCAACTCGTACTCCAGTGAGTCTAACGATTCATCCGGCAGTGGCAGTTGTAGTTAATGACGTTGAAGAATGTCAAGGTCAAGCGGCAACCATCACGGCAACTGCGTCAGCAGGAACCAGTGCTTACTCTTATGCTTGGACGGTACCAACTGGAGCAACCGATCCGGGAAACAATGCAAGCTTTATGACCACGGTTGCTGGAACTTATACAGTAACAGTAACTGATGATAACGGATGTATAGCAAGTGATGGTGGGACGTTAACTTTCGACGCTTTACCTGCCACACCAACGGCAAGTGCAACTCAACCAACGTGTCTAGTTTCAACTGGGACTATTGTAGTAACGGCTCCGGTTTCAACCAATCCGACAGGGAATGATATTCAATATAGCAACGGCGGTGCTTATCAAGCCAGCGGGACCTTCACTGGTCTTTCGCCAGCTGATTATAACATCACAGCTAAGAATACGACCACGGGCTGCGTGAGTGCAGTAACAGTTGTAACGATCAACGAAGTCCCTGCAATTCCAGCTGCACCTATTAACGCCGGAGATGTAGAAGCATGCGAAGGCACAACGATACCAAACCTTGTAGCATCGGTTTCAGGAACTGACGTTGTGATCGATTGGTATGGCGCCTCAACAGGAGGAACTGCCTTAACAACTGCAAATAACAGTCATGCTTCTGGCGAAACAACCACTGGGACTTACACTTACTATGCTGAGGCCAGAAATACAGCAACAGGGTGTATCAGCTCAACTCGTACACCAGTGAGTTTAACGATTCATCCGGCAGTATCAGTTGTGGTTAATGACGTTGCGGAATGTCAAGGTCAAGCGGCAACCATCATAGCAACTGCGTCAGCAGGAACTTCTGCTTACTCTTATGCTTGGACGGTACCAAACGGTGCTGCTGATCCAGGAAACAATGCAAGCTTTATGACCACGGTTGCTGGGACTTATACAGTAACAGTAACTGATGATAACGGCTGTATAGCAAGTGATGGTGGTACGTTAACTTTCGAAGCTTTACCTGCCACACCAACAGCAAGTGCAACTCAACCAACCTGCTTAATCACAACGGGAACGATTGTGGTTACAGCACCAGTTTCAACTAACCCGATTGTAAATGACATAGAATACAGCAACGGAGGAGCTTATCAGGTCAGCGGGACCTTCACTGGTCTTTCGCCAGCTGATTATAACATCACAGCTAAAAATACGACAACGGGCTGCGTGAGTGCAGTAAGCGTTGTAACGATTAATGAAGTGCCTGACAATCCGGCTGCACCAATTAGCGCCGGAGATGTAGAAGCATGCGAAGGCACAACGATACCAAACCTTGTAGCATCGGTTTCAGAAACTGACGTAGTGATCGATTGGTATGGCGCCTCAACAGGAGGCACTGCTTTAACGATGGGAAGCACCAGTTATACACCTAGTCAAGCAACTGCTGGGACTTACACCTACTATGCACAAAGCAGAAATACAGTAACAGGGTGTATCAGCTCAACTCGTTCACCGGTGAGTTTAACGATTCATCCGGCAGTAGAAGTCGCTGTAGAAGACGTTACGATTTGCGCTGGCCAAACTGCAATGATTTCAGCAATGGCGACTGGCGGAACAACTGATTATAGTTATGTTTGGTCGGTTCCAACTGGAGCAACCGATTCGGGAAACAATGCAAGCTTTATGACCACGGTTGCTGGAACTTATACAGTAACAGTAACTGATGATAACGGATGTATAGCAAGTGATGGTGGTTTGTTGACAGTGAATCAATTGCCCGAGTTGCTAGTTTTGGAACAAAATAATCCTGCTGGTTGTGGGACTAGTGATGGTTCTTTAGTCTTTAGTGTTCATCACATGGCCGCCGGATTTGAATATGTTCTTAGCTATCAAGACGAAAATGGAGAATCTCAAACCTTTGAAAACGCTGTAAGAGAGCGAATTGAGTTCTTAGGAGGGGTCTTTGTTGGAGCAGACCAAATATCAGTTTTCAACCTTCCATCTGGAACATACAATCAGATTAAAATCACTTCAAAAGGTTGTAGTTCAGCAGAAGTAGTTAATGTAACCCTTTCAGATCCAGCTGCTCCTGCCACTCCAACAGCAAGTGCAACTCAACCTACCTGCTTAATTACAACTGGGACTATTGTCGTAACGGCTCCGGTAGGTACTGATATTCAATACAGCAACGGGGGTGCTTATCAAGCCAGCGGGACCTTCACTGGTCTTTCGCCAGCTGATTACAACATCACAGCTAAGAATACGACAACGGGTTGTGTCAGCGAAGCTACAGTTGTAACGATTAATGAAGTGCCTGACAATCCGGCTGCTCCTCAGAGCCCTGGAGATGTATCAGCTTGCGAAGGGACAACGATACCAAACCTTGTAGCATCGGTTTCAGGAACTGACGTTGTGATCGATTGGTATAGCGCCTCAACAGGTGGTAGCCCAATTACCTCTGCAAGCAATAGCCACACATCTGGTCAAACTGATGCTGGAACTTACACCTATTATGCACAAAGCAGAAATACGGCAACAGGCTGTATCAGTGCAAGTCGAACGCCAGTCACGCTAACCATTCATCCGGCTGTAGAAGTCTCTGTAGAAGACGTAACAATTTGTGCTGACGAAACTGCAACGATTACTGCAATAGCTTCGGGAGGATCTGGTTCCGGCTTTGGCTACGATTGGTCAGTGCCATCAGGTGCTGCGAACCCTGGTAATGTTGCAAGTTTCGTGGCTACCATTGCTGGTGATTATAATGTTACACTAACCGATGGAAATAGCTGTTCGGCAACTGATGGAGGCACGTTGGAGCTGATATATCTTCCAGAATTGATTCCATCCGGCGGCACTGATCCAACCGTCTGCGGAGGTAATGGAGAATTAGTTTTTGATCTTCAAAATATTCCAGATGGTGAATATGAAATTGTTGATGGCTTCGGAATTTCGCTGTTTAGCATGATGACTGTTGAAGCGAATAGAGGCACGATCTCACTTCCTGCAGGTGTCTATGAAAATCTGTTTATCAGTAATTCCTGCGGCTCAAATCTATTAGGTTCACCTTTTACAGAATTAGTTGATCCTACTTCTCCTATCGCACCACAAAGTGCCGATGTTGAAGCCTGCTTCGGCACAATAATTCCAAATGTCACTGCAAACGTCTCTCAAGACGACGTCGTTATCGATTGGTTCGCTGCTGAATCTGGAGGAACTGCCTTAACAACTGCAAACAACAGTCACGCATCTGGCGAAACAACCGTGGGGACTTATACTTACTATGCACAAAGCAGAAATACAGCAACAAGTTGCATCAGCTCAACTCGTACACCAGTGATTTTAACGATTCATCCGGCGGTAGAAGTCGCTGTAAAAGACGTTACGATCTGTGCTGACGAAACTGCAATGATTTCAGCAATGGCGACTGGCGGAACAACTGATTATAGTTATGTTTGGTCGGTTCCAACAGGAGCAACTGATCCGGGTGATAATGCAAGCTTTATGACCAAGGTTGCTGGAACTTATACAGTTACAGTAACAGATGATAACGGATGTATCGCTTCTGATAGTAACACGTTAATTATCAATTCATTGCCAGACACACCAACGGCAAGTGCAACGCTTCAACCAACGTGCTTGATTTCAACGGGAACGATTGTAGTAACGGCTCCGGTAGGTACTGATATTCAATACAGCAACGGCGGTGGATATCAGGCCAGCGGGACCTTTACTGGTCTTTCGCCAGCTGATTACAACATCACAGCTAAGAATACGACCACGGGCTGCGTAAGTGCAGTGAGCGTTGTAACGATCAACGAAGCTCCTGCAATTCCAGCTGCACCAATAAGCGGAGGCGACGAAGAGGTTTGTGAGGGTGGAAAGATTCCAAATGTCACAGCTGATACAGAAGTTGGCGTGGTCACAGATTGGTATGCTGCTGCTAGTGGCGGAGTGGCCTTATCTGTTAACGGCTCCCATGCTTCTGGCGAAACAACCGCTGGAACTTATACTTACTATGCTGAGGCGAGAAATACAGCAACAGGCTGTATCAGCTCAACTCGTACACCGGTGAGTCTCACGATTCATCCGGCTGTAGCAGTTGTGGTCAACGATGTAACGGTTTGTGCAGCCGAAACTGCAACCATCACAGCAACTGCCTCCACAGGAACTGCTGCTTACTCTTATGCTTGGACAGTACCAAATGGTGCTGCTGATCCGGGAGACAATGCAAGCATTATGACCACGGTTGCTGGAACTTATACAGTTACAGTAACAGATGATAACGGCTGTGTAGCAAGTGACGCGGGTACAGTAAAGATCAATCCATTGCCTACAATCACCGCTGATTTCACTCAACCAACGGTTTGTCAAGGAATGGGTACAATCGATCTGACTTTAACAAATGTTGGAGATGGAAGCTACACGATCAATTATGACGAAGGCACTTTCGATAATGTAATTGTAACTTCTGGAGAAGCAACTATTTCTGCTCCTGCTGGCACCTACAGTAACTTATCAATTACTGCAAATAATTGCACCAACGCATCTGGCACTAGTGTGATTCTTGTTGATCCCCAACCCACTCTAATGGCTACTGGCTCAAACCCAACGGCATGTAAGAGTAGTGACGGCTCAATAGCTTTGAATTTCGTCAATCTAGCCTCAGGTACTTACGATTTCACTTTCGTTGATGACGCTAACGTTGTGCAAACAATCACAGGAGTTAGTATCGGTACCGACGGTAAAGGAGTAATTGAAAACTTAGCAGCAGGTGCGTACAACGACTTGAACCTATCAGTTGATGGTTGTATGATCGCTGAAGGCATTGATGTTAAACTTCTAGCATTTGTATGTGATACTGACCAAGATGGAGTTAATGATGACGAAGAAGGAGAGGGAGATGATGATAAGGATGGTATTCCAAACAAGGAAGATTTCGACCCAACTGGTTATTTCTACTGTGAAGCCACGGGCGAAATCATCACTGGCGCATCAGTTTCTGTGAACGGACCAGGCACGGTCAACATGATCCACGACGGAAGCAACGGCTTCTACCAATTCACATTTGATACCCCTGGTAGGTACAGCATGACAGTGAACTTACCTACAGGTTATGAGTTTTCTGGCACTTGCAACGATCAAGGAATTCTTGACCCAAGCGGGCAAGGTAATCCACTGGTTTTAGGAAATGGTGAAGTTGGTTCGACGGGTTACCTGAGCGATGAGGCATGCACACCTTACTACTTGGAGTTTGAAATCGAAAACGGTGATCCGTTTATCTTCAACAACAACATTCCGCTGAAAGGTTGTGGATGTGCACTTGATCCGTTGAAAGTAACAGCCATGGCAACTGAAGCTTCCTGCGAAAACGATGGAACGGCAACTGCCACTGCAACCGGTGGAATTGGAGTTCATACCTATCTTTGGAGTACAGGAGAAACCAGTGCAATGATAGCTGGACTTTCGTCTGGGTTATATCAAGTGACTGCCACCGATGAGTGTGGAAAGAGCAAGGTGACATCTACTTTCGTAGAAGCAGTTACTTTGGATATCACAATGGCTGGTAGCTCAATTACAACCACCGAGCAAGTATGCGAGCTCACAGGTGTTGATTCTCATGCCCTGTGGTTGAATAAGTTCATGGGTTATGGCGAAAGGAACTTCCATTTCGGCACAGAACTGGGAAGCCTTGTTCAACGTACAGATGGAACTGCGACGGTTACAGGAAAGGTTTATGACGAAAACGATCCAACATCTGGCTTTACAATGGAGTTCCACTTGATGGATGCCAAGAGCTGGGAAGAGTGGAAGGCAATGGGTAATGATTACAAGGATGACAGTCATAAGGCTGGTCTTGATTTCCCTGCTTGGACTTACTACATATTGGATGATAGCCAATCTAAACTTACTGGTTTCGGTAGTCTTGCAAATGTTGACTTGACAATGAGCCACCGTCCGCAAAACCTTGAATACGGTTTCCAGATTGGAAAAGGCGCCAACGATAAGACGGCACAATTTGGAATGTCGGGATGGTTCTATTATGGAGGAGATTATTCGGGTCATGGTGACTTGAATGTAAATGCATCTTGCGAAATGGTAGAGTCAGATGTTTGTGCGACAGCGATTGCATTGGACTGTAATGGGAACACGACCGACATTGATATCGCGGTTTCTGGAGCTTCTCAATACACTTACGAGTGGTCAAACGGAGCAACAACTCAAGACCTAACTGGTGTTGGAGCGGGTATGTATGGTGTAACGGTTACTTCAGGTGCCAACTGTATTCAAACTACGAAAGTCTGTGTTACAGAGGCGATACAAATGACTGCGAGTTCAATCATCACAGATGTGACTACTAATGGTGCTTCAGATGGAGCCATTGACCTAACGGTTACAGGTGGAACTGCCCCTTACAGTTACTTGTGGAGTAATGGCGCAACCACTGAAGACTTGACGAGCTTACCTGCGGGAACTTATGGTGTAACGGTAACCGATGCCAAAGGATGTAACTATACCACAACTGCGGTTGTGACAGAGCCAGCGGTTGTTGCAGATCCTGATGTGGATGTTTTAGAACTGAAAGCGAATGATGGTAGTTTCAGATTGAAAGAAGACGAGAGTCTAACAGAGTCTGTCGCTTCATTGGTGACAATTTCAGACGGCCATGAGTTTACTTTCGCTCTAAATGGTTCTACCACAAATGGTGAGATTACTTTAGACGAAAATGGCCAGGTGCTGTACAGTCCGCGAGCCAACTATAATGGGACTGATCAGTTTACATTTGAAGTGTGCAGTGGAAGTCTGTGTAAGCAGGCGACTGTGAATTTGACTATTGATGCGGTCAATGATGCACCGAAGCCAGCCGATGACTTTGCGACTTTAGTTGATGGTGAAAGCAAATCGACGGTAGTGCTTAGGAATGACGTCGATGTGGATGGTGATCAATTGTCAATCACAGAATTGGCCTATGATGTGAATCTATTGACGGCATCCTTTGATGGTGAGTCGATCAGGTACAAGACCAAAGCTGGTGTAATCGGCGACGTTGAAATTGCCTACACTGTGACAGATGGTGTGCTTACAGGTGAGGCTGTTTTACATATCAAGGTTTCGGCCAATACTGAGGCGATGGTAGAAGCATATCCTAATCCGTTTGATGGCAAATTGTTACAATTGCGATTCAGAGGTGATTATCGTCAGAACGCAGAATTCTACTTGATCAACGATTTGGGTAAAGAGGTTTACTTAGGTGCTCATAACTTGAATCGATTGGATGGTGATCACATGACGATCGATCTCACAAAGGAGAATCTTTCAGACGCTAGTTATTTGTTGAGGATCATAGGTGAAAAAACCAGCTTTAACACATTGAGAGTAATCGTTGTTGAATAAGAATGTAGATATACACTAATTATAAGAGCGCATGGCGAGAGTCATGTGCTCTTTTTTTGTATGTATTGGTAGTTCAGAAATTCTCCACCTTGCTTAGCTATAGCCATTGCCACCACTAACGCTAAAGCAGTCGCGCTTTTCAAGACCATCTCACCCATACAAGACTTACGCTTCTTACGTCCTTGTATTACCTTTGTATGAAATTCTCCACCCAGTCTCTTCACTCTTGCAAGACGTAGAAGCTAGTCGCTAAAAGTTAGTAGCTTATTCCGTGCAGGATCCAATCTGCGCATTGATCAATTCTATGCTGCACGGTTTGGTGTGGCGCACATCGGACCCCGCACTTCGTACGGGGCTACGATTGCTGCGTCCCGTTGGGACTATTGGACTTTCGGTGAGTTCCAATTTGGTCGCATTGCTTGATCACTTCATAAATCGTAATTCACCAATCGTAAATCGTCATTCATCCAAAGCGATTCAGACATCAACAAGAGCCATCACTAACGCTAAAGCTTTTTCACCCCTACAAGACTTACGCTCCTTACGTCCTTATTTTTCCTTTGTACGAAATTCTCCGCTACAGATCTCTCGCTATTCCGTGCAGGATCCAATCTGCGCATTGATCAATTCTGTGCTGCACGGTTTGGTGTGGTGCATATTGGACCCCGCACTTCGTACGGGGCTACGATCCTACGTCCCGCTGGGACTTTTGGACTTTCGGTGAATTTCAATTTGGTCGCATGGCTTGATCACTTCATAAATCGTAATTCACCAATCGTAAATCGTCATTCATTCATAGCAATTCAGACATCAACAAGAGCCATCACTAACGCTAAAGCTTTTTCACCTATACAAGACTTACGCTCCTTACGTCCTTATTTTTCCTTTGTACGAAATTCTCCGCCTTGCTAAGCCATAGCCATAGCCATAGCCATAGCCATAGCGAAAGCGAAAGCCATGCCATCCAGATTCCAGCCTCCCAATCTCGCCCATACAAGACCATCTCACCCAAACAAGTCTTACGCTCCTTACGTCCTTATTTGTCCTTTGTATGAAATTCTCCGCCTTGCTAAGCCACAGCGAAAGCAATCTCACCCATATAAGTCATCCAGATTCCAGCATCTAGCTTCCAGTATCTCGCCCTTCAAGACCTAGCCACTAATCACTAGAAACTAGTAGCTAAGTACCCTGCAAGTCTTCATGTTAATCCCTTTAATCCGTGATCCATTTTCGCTATTTTTGAATGTTACATCAATCAATCCATCATGAAGCCATACCTCCTACACGAAAACAACTGGGCAAATATCAAAGATCAAGATTTTGACCTCGTAGTACTTCCATGGGGAGCTACCGAAGCCCACAATTATCACATGCCATATGGTACCGATAATTATCAGGTCGAACATGTAGCCGAACTTGCAGCTAAAGAAGCTTGGTCAAAAGGTGCTAAAGTGTTGGTGTTACCAGCAGTCCCTTTCGGTGTAAATACCGGACAATTAGATGTGAAGCTTTGCATGAACATGCGTCCGGCGACACAATTGATGTTGTTGAACGACCTGGTTGATGTGGTGCAAAGAGCCGGAATTAAGAAGTTCTTGATCTTGAATGGACATGGAGGAAACAGCTTCAAAACCATGATCAGGGAATTGAGTTTTACTTTTCCAGATGTTTTTGTGGCAGCTGCCAATTGGTATAAGGCAACCGATCTTGAAGCTATTTTTGACGAACCAGGAGACCACGCTGGTGAAGCCGAAACTTCTTGCATCATGTATCTGCGTTCTGAGCTGGTAAGACCTTTGTCTGAAGCTGGAGATGGTTTCGCCAAAAAATGGAAGTTCAAAGCATTTAAAGAGGGGTGGGCTACTTCGCAAAGGCCTTGGACGAAAGTCACCAAAGACACCGGAGTAGGGGACCCCAAAGCTAGCACCGCAGCTAAAGGAAAACGCTACTTCCAAGAAACCGCTGCAAATATCGCCGAACTCATGTTGAACATCTCTAAATCTGATCACTGGGATTTCTTTGAAGATTAATCACAGATTATCACGCTCAGCCGTCACCTTATCTCGCTCCTACAAATCGTCACAGCACAGCGGTCACTTCTATCTCACTCTTACAAATCAGTCACAGCGCAGCGGTCACAAGCGTAGCGCCAGTCACAGCGTAGCGGTCACCTCTATCTCACCCCTACAAATCGTCACAGCGCAGCAGTCACCTCTATCTCACCCCTGTAAATCGTCACAGGCGCAACAGTCACTTCTATCTCACTCTTACAAATCAGTCACAGCGCAGCGGTCACAAGCGTAGCGCCAGTCACAGGCGCAGCAGTCAAAAATGCCTCCAGCCCTGCGCCTTCAGCGGATGGTGATTTCCATTCTTAGTAACAAAACCCGATCCTTCTGATTTCTCAACTACATGTCCCAAAAAGTGAATGTCAGGATGCTTCTCTAGTTTAGGATGATCCTTTGGGTCGACAGTAAAAAGCAGTTCATAGTCCTCGCCACCATTCATTGCACAAGTCATTGGGTCAAGATTGAACTCAACGGCAGTCTCGAAAGTCATGTTGTCCAAAGGAATATTCTCCTCATAAATGCGCATGCCCAGATCAGATTCTTTCGCCAAATGTAAACACTCAGAAGCCAAGCCATCAGAAATGTCAATCATCGCAGTAGGTACCACGCCAAGCTCAGCCAGCTCATGGATAATGTCCAATCTTGCTACAGGCTTCAATTGGCGCTTCACCAAGTATTCAAAGTCTTTTAATTCAGGCTGCATTTGAGGGTCGGCTTTGAATACCTTCTTCTCTCTTTCGAGTACTTGGAGGCCTAAGTAGGCAGCACCCAAGTCTCCTGTACAACAAATGATGTCATTTAGCTTGGCACCACTTCTTTGTACAATTTTTTCATCGCTTGCATAGCCAATTGCAGTAACTGAAATGATTAGGCCCGAACGAGAACTGGTTGTATCGCCACCAACAAGGTCAACTCCAAAAGCCTCACATCCTGCAGCGATTCCTCTGTACAATTCATCAATCGCATCGAGATCAAAGCGATTACTAAGTGCGATATTTACCAAAATCTGCTCGGGTACCGCATTCATGGCGGCAATGTCTGAAACGTTGACTGCAACAGATTTAAATCCCAAATGCTTCAATGGCATATAAGACAGATCAAAATGAATGCCCTCTGCCAATAGGTCTGAACTGATCACTTGTTTTCGTCCAGCAGCATCCAGTATTGCAGCATCATCACCGATTCCTTTGATACTACTGCCTTTCGAAATTGGGAAGTTTCCTTTAATGCGCTCGATCAGGCCAAACTCGCCGATCATTTCAAGGGTTTCTTTTTCTGATTCAGACATTGCGATGGGTTGAATTTTTTTATTTGCTGGCAGTGCTGTACCACCAACGGCGAAATTACTCGCACTGCACCACAAATAAAAGTTAACACACAGGAACTACTGACCTTCTTGTCGGCCTGAAGCCTTTTCTAAACTTAGAACAGAAGCTAAGAGGACGCTCTTTAATAGCTTCAATCTATTTACCTTTGCCGTAGGCAGGTCTAAAACATTAAAGGCCTCAAATGCTTCCTTCTACCCATACTGAATCGATAACTCAAAGAAAACTCGTGCGAGCCTTGCTGAAGCAAATTCAAATCATTCAAAGTTGCGAAATCATAGCTGTAACCAAATCTCATGTTATCACTTAGCTGCATTTGAAGTATCGCGTTGATTGAAGCGAGACTACGGTACGACACCCCAAAAGATACTTTATCTACCAAATGTAATTGAGCATTGAGGTCAAATTCTATCGGAGCACCACCAACAGCCTTAATTAATATACTTGGCGAAAACGCAACATTACGATTGATCTTTTTATACACACCAAACTGAGAAAAGAAGTGACGACTCTGTTTTGCCAAAGAGATCAGGTTGTCTTTGTCGAGCTTTCGTACAAGCATTTCTGGAATCGCCAAACCAAAGAACATGGACTCCGATCTGTAGAAAAGACCGAAACCAACATTAGGAATCAAAGTTTGAACGTCATTGGCCGAAAAGACTGGATCTTGACGATCTCTTGGGTCCAACTCAGTAAATCGTGCATCGTAATTGGTGATTCCGCCTTGTAACCCAAAAGATAAAGTGGCCCGATTTCGTAAGTGAATCTGATAAGCATAGCTAGCGAAAGCCATGGTTCTGGTTGTCACACCAATCTTGTCATAAGCAATCTTGATCCCCACTCTAGTTTTGTTATCAAACACCGGCCCATGAATGGAAGCCGAGTGTGTCGTTGGAGCGCCTTCCAAACCGCCCCATTGAAGCCTTGATGTAACAGTAGCGTTTACGGTATGGTCTAAGTCGGTATAGGCCGGATTGAGCACATACCCATTGTTAATGTACTGGGTGTACATCAAATGTTGCTGCGAAAAACCCACGTGGGCGATTAACATGAAAACGATAAGAAGTAGTAGTCTTTTCATAACCTATCGATGTAGTTCTATGTAGCCGGAATGTAGGAGGCTTTCGCCATCACGATCATTTTCCCAAATTTTAATAATGTAGTAGTAGGTGCCATCAGGAAGTATAGGCTCCCCTGGAGACGATAAACCTTCGTTGGATTCTCCACTCCAATTGTTGGTCTGATTTTCGTAGTTCTCTGTGCGCCAAACCAAGTTGCCCCACCGGTTAAAGATCTGGACTTCATTGGCTAAATAACATTCCAGATTCTCGATCTCCCACGTTTCGTTTAAACCATCATCATTGGGCGATATCGCATTGTATATTTTTAAATCCGGACGCAATATTTCTACTTTAACGTTTGCCTCTGTGCACCTGCCAAAGGTGTCACAAATCGTAAATCGGAAGGCGTCAAAGCCTAGATATGCGAGATTTGGTGTGTAAGTGAAAAAGCCCGTCTGATCAAAATCTACTTGACCAAATTCTGGCTCAGTTGAAAGTATTACTTGGAACATTCCTGGTGGCAAGTCAACGCACTCAATTTGTCCATCGACAGATGTATCTTTCTCAGTGACCAAGTCCTCGGAGGTACAGTCAATCCCTTCGCCGTCAAGTGGATCCACGACAATGATCACTTGAGCAGTATCGCAAAGCGGCGGAATGCCATTATCACAAACCACATAGGTGAAGGTGTCGATACCAATAAAGCCAACATCTGGCGTATAGCTATAACCTCCCTGGTCATTCAATATCAGGGAGCCTCTACTAGTACTGTCCAATAGTGTAATGACCAACTCATCGCCATTTGGATCAAAAACCAAGTGAGACAAATCGTCGACTAAGACTTCGTTTCTGTCAATATGGATGCTGTCATCGGCTGCAATCGGAGGCATATTGCTACTCACCACATCGATCGTAACCACAGCCGTATCACAAAGCTGAGGTACACCGTCATCGCACAGGAGGTAAGTGAAAGTGTCTTGTCCTAAGAAATCTAAATCGGGGTTGTAAGTAAATACGCCACTAGAATCCATGCTTACTGAACCGTTTGTAGGGTTCACGATCAAAATCGGCAAGGAATAAATTTCATCACCATCTGGATCAGAGTCATTACTCACCACATTTCCATCTAAGCCTGAGTTGATTGAAATCGTATAAGCGTCATCATTGGCAATCGGTGGCTCATTGGCTTCCACAGGAATAACGTTCAAGGTGTCTCTGGCGAAAGCTTCGCATGCACCGGTTGTCCTGTACTCAACAATGTATTGACCTCCCGATTCCAGATTTGTTAGCTCGCCAGTGCTCTGATCTATTTCGCCAGAAAGCCCTCCTTGATCGATGAGAGAAAAGATCCCGTTTGGAGTAGAATTACCAATATCTGGTGTGCTTGGACTTTCGCCAAAAGTAAAGTCTGTAACTGTGATTTCGGCAAAGTCTGCGCTTTCATTGAAGATGATCGAGAGGCTATCTATTGCATTTCCACAGGCGGTTTGTAACTCAACACTCAAGTTTATAGTATCACCTAACTCTGCTGCTGATGGCAAATAGTAATGTTGATCATCTTGAATTCCGAAAGTCCCCGATCCAGATGTACTCCAAGTTAAGTCACCGTCAGAGTTGTTAGTGACAATGTCTATAAATGCAGTGTCAAGCCCGCAAAGGGACTCGACACTACTGATGGACACCTGAGTGTTCTGATTAAAGTTCACTAGGAACGAGGCAGTAACCGCCTCGCACGTTTCGGATGTCACTATGAAGTCAAACTTCAATTCATTAGAAAAGTCATTGGGGTTGGTGATGTATGTTGAGTTTGTAGCATCGGCGTCGACAATTGAACCAGAGCCATTGTGCTGCCATTGAGACGAAAGAAAATTTCCGTCGATCATACCTTCTAGTTGAATGCTGTCTGTTTCGCAAATGCTTTGATCTTCTGGGACATTTATGATTGGCGCTTGTTGGATATTGATTTCGACAAAGGCTGTGTCTGTACTACATGTACTGCTTTCAATCAAAGCAAGTTTGACGTATGCTGCATCTTGATCTTGGCTTCCAGACAAATATCCTGTACTCAATGCC
The DNA here is from genome assembly GCA_947561585.1 of Caprella mutica. Taxonomy (NCBI): domain Eukaryota; kingdom Metazoa; phylum Arthropoda; class Malacostraca; order Amphipoda; family Caprellidae; genus Caprella; species Caprella mutica. Next base: position 64,787 of record CANNZV010002999.1, read on the forward strand.
GTAGCATCTGTAAATGAACCATCGCCAAATGTGATCCACTGACCAGAACCAGTAGCGGTATTTCCGTTCAGTTGTACCGTATCACTTGCACAAATTGTAAACAAAGAATCTGAGACTGAAGCGTTTAAGGTTTCGTCCAAGAATACAGTCAAGGAGTCCTTTAATGGCGCACAACCAGCAACTACTTTTTCATATTCGAAAGTCAAGCTGTCTAGGCCAAAATCAGCTGTAATCGGAATGTAGATTACCGTGCTGTCATTGTCTTTACTAAAATTGCCTGCACCGTTTGAAGATAGGTAATCGGTATGAAGACTATCGGGCAATGAGAAAGAGATCAAAATTGAGTCGCCTTGACAAATCGCTCCCGGACCAGCTAACGAAATTTGTAAGCAAGCTTCAAAAATAACTTCAGTCGTATCGGCTGCTTGGAAGCAACTGTTTGAAGCCGAAAGAATGAATTCAATAGAGTCAGCTGGTGCATCGGGAATAAAGAAAGTTGTCAATTGCGCACTGTCCTCAAATGCCCCTGCAGTTGAAGTTGACCAACTGACTGCGGTGCTACCTTGAACACCACCGTCAAGAAAAATCGTATCTCCCGGCTGTAAAAGCTGATCTGCACCAGCATCGACTAGAATTGGACGAACCAGTTCTATTGATTGTGTGAGTGAATCTGTTCCACATCGGCTCCATGCCACGGCTTTGACTTCAAAATCAGTAGCATTTAAGTCGTTATCATCTGTGACGTAGTAAGTTTCGCCAACCTTCGTATTTTCGATTACACCAAAACCTGTCGTCGTCCAGAGCAAAGAATCGTAAGTCCCTGGTGCACTTAGCGCTAGTGTATCTCCAAAGCAAAGCAAACTGTCTACAGCAATATTTAGGGCGAAAGTTTCACTGATGACCACCAACATACTGTCTGCCTTAATATCACAAACCGCGATTTGTTCGCTGCTTAAGTAGAACCACAAAGTATCTGAAACTTCGTCTGCTGCCGAAAGTGTGTAAGCACTATTTAGGTCAGTGCTATCTGCAAAGGAGCCACTTCCGCTTGTGCTCCAGGAAGTCTCAACTGTAGCAGAAGTACTGCCGACGAGTGTTAATTCATCACCGATACATAACGATTGATCAATCCCAGCATCGAGTATGATTGATTGTTCTATGGTTAACACCAACGAGTCGACGGCTGCTTCACACGGCCCAGCCGGATCTTCAGTGGTCAGTATTAAATCGACGGTTCCAGCAGTAATGTCGTTTGCGCCCGGAGTGTAAATGGCACTGAGCGAGGAGGCATCATCGAAAGCGCCATCTCCAGAAGTTGTCCAAGTAGCAACGGTGGTTCCGGTGATTACTCCACCTAGAGTCACATCGCTTCCTTCACAAGACGAAAGGTCAACTCCAGCATCTGCAGTGATGTCTCCATTGATGGTTAACACCAGCGAGTCGATGGCCGCTTCGCATGGCCCAGCCGGATCTTCAGTGGTCAGTATTAAATCGACGGTTCCAGCAGTAATGTCGTTTGCGCCCGGAGTGTAAATGGCAGTCAGCGAGGAGGAATCATCGAAAGCGCCATCTCCAGAAGTTGTCCAAGTAGCGACTGTGGTTCCAGTGATTACTCCGCCTAGAGTTACATCGCTTCCTTCACAAGACGAAAGGTCAGCTCCAGCATCTGCTTTGATGTCTCCATTGATGGTTAACACCAGCGAGTCGATGGCCGCCTCGCACGGCCCAGCCGGATCTTCAGTGGTCAGTATTAAATCGACGGTTCCAGCAGTAATGTCGTTTGCGCCCGGAGTGTAAATGGCACTGAGCGAGGAGGCATCATCGAAAGCGCCATCTCCAGATGTGGTCCAAGTAGCAACAGTAGTTCCAGTGATTGCTCCGCCTAGAGTTACATCGCTTCCTTCACAAGACGAAAGGTCAGCTCCAGCATCTGCTTTAATGTCTCCATTGATGGTTAACACCAGCGAGTCAATTGCCGCCTCGCACGGCCCAGTCGGATCTTCAGTGGTAAGTATTAAGTCGACTGTTCCAGCAGTAATATCGTTTGCGCCCGGAGTGTAAATGGCAGTCAGCGAGGAAGCATCATCGAAAACGCCATCTCCAGATGTGGTCCAAGTAGCAATTGTGGTTCCAGTGATTGCTCCGCCTAAAGTCACATCGCTTCCTTCACAAGACGAAAGGTCAACTCCAGCATCTGCAGTGACTTCTCTATTGATGGTTAACACCAGCGAGTCGATGGCCGCTTCGCATGGCCCAGCTGGATCTTCAGTGGTCAGTATTAAATCGACGGTTCCAGCAGTAATGTCGTTTGCGCCCGGAGTGTAAATGGCAGTCAGCGAGGAGGCATCATCGAAAGCGCCATCGCCAGAAGTTGTCCAAGTAGCAATTGTGGTTCCAGTGATTGCTCCGCCTAGAGTCACATCGCTTCCTTCACAAATGACTTGGTCGATACCCGCTGCGCTCGTCACCTTTGCTTTCGCAGTAATTGTTGTGCTTTGAACTGGAAGGCAAGCAGGCGAAATCCAGTTTGGATTCAGATCGTCCAGCCTGACGTAAACCATATAACTGTTGTCAGAGCTGTTGTTGTTCTCAGGTAACGTTGCATTTATTATCGTACTTGATCCAGTACTGGTAATATCGCCCTGAAGTAAAGTGGCTCCTCCAGCTGAAGCATTATATAAGTCTGCTGGTAAAATTGAAGTTTCACTATAATAAAGCGTCAGATTTCCAATTCCCGCATCGTGAGAAACTGTGAATTCTATAATGTTATCATCACAGTAGCTGGTTGGAGACGCAGCAAGGAGGGTAATCTGCGGACAAACAATATCTAAAGAAACAGCAGCTTCATCATCTTCTAATGTAGGCAGTGATACAAGGTTCCCAGCATCACTATCGGGGTCATGCAATGTTGCTGTTTGTATTTGAGCCCAGTTAGTGTGCGTACCGAGGCTTTGTATGCTTCCTTGGATTACTAGTTTGGTCGAGTCATTGGCAGCAAGGTTGCCAACAGCCCAAGTTGGGTTACTCCAAGAACCAGTTTCGGGTACTACAGATAGTAGTGTAAGACCAGCTGGAAAGTTTTCTTCTACAGTAAAGGAGCCTGAAGCTTCTGGACCTTGATTAACTACTGTAAGTGTATAAGTAATGGTATCACCAGGAAATTGAGAGCTGGAATTGACGGTCTTGGTGAGTTCCAGGTCGGCCTGAATTGGCATGAATCCAAAGTCATCATTAAAGCTGCTTTCGCCAGCACCTCCTATATTGACTTCAATGATTGGAAAGCCAGCAAATGGGGGAGGTGGGGCAATAGTTGAAATTTCGGCATCTGAGTCTCTCCAATCACTGTTTGTTCCACTAGGAGCATCTTTTGTAGTTAGTCTATATTGGAGTGAGCTTCCAAGTTCTAGTTCTTGAGTTGTCGTATTGAATTGGCTGTTGTCGTTGATTGCGATTATTAATGTTTCATTTTGAGGAATACCTGTAAATGAACCAGAGTTGGGTGTTCCAAGGTTGCTTACTCCCGTACTATCTACGTTTGCCATATTGAATACATATTCTCCAGCGCTAGATGTGGATGTTATGCCTACTAAAGTATAAACGCTACCTGATTTGAGATAAAGACCTAAGTTTATATTGGCAAGACCTGGTTCATTAGCGTCTTGAATCCCATCACCATTTGAATCTGTCCATACTCTGTTTCCAATCTCGATTGGAGCTTCGTTGCACAATGCCTCTAAGTCTCCAAGGCTTCCAGATTTTCCAAATGCTCCTCCAATCGAAGTGTCATCAATGAGAAGGTAGGCTTGTTTTCTTTCACCGGTTTGATTGTCAAGTGCAATAACTCCTGCTTCGAAAGCTTCAAACATTTCATAAGCGGTAAGATAAATGCTTGAATGACCTTTAACCTGAACAAGACCTCCAAGTGAAATTTCAGGGTGAATGTTGTTGACGAAATCACCGTGGTAATAGCTTCCTGTATTTGAAGAAAAATTACCGGCAATACCATAACCACTTCCCGCTCCAGCGGTTGTCGTACCTCCACAACTACCATTCTCTTCCATTTCATAAACTCCAGAGCTGTTTTTGCATGCCCTAAAAATATCTCCTTGCGTAGTATAGAATTGCTGTCTTGAGTCACCAGAAATTGGCCAGCCCGCTTGGCTGCCCCACTGGTCACCAGCTAGATCTCTGATACCAAGAACAATTGCATTACCGTCGATTTCAATGTCGGTAAGTGCCATGTGATCATTGTTGGCAAGAAAACTAAAATCAGTTGGGTCAGATTTGAAAGATGTCCACGGGTAGAATTTTCTAGATGCTGAAGGGAAGCCCCTTTGAATATCTTCGCTCAGAATCTTTGCCCATGTACCTGTCGCAAGGTCTAATTCAAAGACAAATATCTGGCTTCCTCCACCTAATGCCGGATCTGTTTGGTTTTCGTCAGTGCAAGAAGCTCCAACTAGAATATTTCCTTCGTGATACTTAACCGCGAAGGGTTGTGCACTGCTGGCTTCAGCACATTCTGCCACTGTAATTAAAGACTCTGGGAAATCATATTGGTTGATGTTAGAAGCAGAGGGGTTGCTGGTCGGAATTTCGTAAAGTTTTCGGTCAGCAAGATTAATTGCATATAGTTTTTCGCCCAATGGGTCAATATCAATATCTCCTAGACCTGAACGACCCACTGCATCCCAAGCTTGCACATCATTGAACCAACAGGCAAAATTTGTTTGAGATCCACCGCCACCGTCAGGACAAGTATCTGAGGAAGTAAAATCATGTGGATTAGCACCTGCGGTTTCTGGACCAAACTCTGCATTAAGGTCTACAAAAAGAGACGGCGGATTAATTCCAGTTACATCTATAGAATAAATAGCACCTGTACCATTTGGACCTAAAGCGGAATGTCTTTTTACAAAAGCCCCTGCATAAAGTTCAGATTGCTTTCGGTTGTAAGCAAGACCATAAGTAGAGCCAATTTGACTGTGATTGGCAAAAATTTCCTTGTCATTGGGATCGCTGATCGCATCAGAATCATTTTCGTGACTATTGTCTAATGGGAATGATACCAAAACTTCGCCAGTCCCATAAGTACCGTCGAGGCCACCGTACATATAGCAGTTGGTAGCTAAAGAAGGATTGTCTTCACAATAATCTAAAGGTGTAATTATAGGAAATACAATTTCGCAATTTCCTGTAGTTATGAATTGTACATTTGAGGAAACACCGCCATTGCTTGATGCAGCAAAGAATCCTGAAGGAAGGTTCACTTCAACTCGATAAGTCTGCCCAACTTCTAAGCCTTGAAAAAGAAAAGTACCGTCAGGAGCGCTAATCGCCTGAAATACAGCTGAATTGGTGTCACCATATAATGAGATGGTGATGGCATTAATGCCAGGTTCAGCGTTGGTCTGAAGCCCATCACTGTTATAATCATGGAAAACTAAGCCTCCAATTTCATCACTATTGAGGCAATTTTGAACCTTTAAAATATTTGGATTGGCTAAGGCTAAACATTTTATTGGTGTACCAAAGCTGTACAAAAGCCCCAAAATGAAACAAAATTGAATGATTAGCTTTTTGAAAGTTAAAGGAAAGCGAGAGCTCATTAAAAAATCGATAATTACCTGATGCAAGGCTTAGTAGTCAATTACAGCCCATACCAAATATAAGTCTTAAGTTTAATTATTTTAATAAAATATAGCATTATTTGTATTTCTGGACAAAAAAGAACTATTTTGCATCGAGGAAAATGATAGACCCGTCGACTATAGATAGGTGCCGCATCATAGTTTATGGTTACTTTTATCGCAGAAACGATATTAAAATTATATAAGAATCAGAAAAACCTTACATCGATCAAGATACTGAAGGAAGTTCTGAACTTTAAAAGGTGGTGAGAGAGAAAATATTCTACTTTTTATTCCGAGTGTATTCTTTTTATGCACGGATTTTGAGTGGAAGTTGCTAGTGGAAGTATTTTCACCAGCTAAAAATCAGAATATTTGACAAACTGTTTACTTATGCCTGCAAACTCAAAACTGCACAAGAACCCTTCGATCGGACGGGAAAACACGTTTTTTATGAAAAAAATTATTCCAGCTATTTTGCTGATCTTTTTGGTTTTTGTCGAGAGCAAAGCCCAGCAAAGTGTGATGTTCACGCAATATATGTTCAATGGCTTGGCTATCAACCCAGGATATGCGGGAAGTCATGAGGCATTGAGTGTAACAGCACTATCTAGAAATCAGTGGGTCAATATCCCTGGTGCACCTAATACCCAAACATTATCAGTTCATAGCCCATTGGGTAATGAAAGAGCTGCTCTTGGTGGTCTGTTTATAAGGGACAAAATAGGAGTTACGACAAGAAACTCTTTTTATGGAACTTATGCCTACCGTTTGTATTTAGGGAATGGCGGTACGTTGTCATTGGGGTTGCAAGGCGGTTTCACAAATTATGATGCTGGATTAACTGAACTCAATATTCATAATGGTTTGGATCCTAACTTTACCAGCAATGACAAGACAAGCTTTTTGCCTAATTTTGGTTTTGGAGCTTTCTATTATACTGATGTATTTTATATGGGATTCTCTGTTCCTCAAATGATTCAGAATTCTTACGATTCAGATGATCTTAGTAGTTCGGCTAAGCAATACAATCACTATTTCTTCACCACTGGAGTTGTCGTACCATTGAATGCTTCATTAAAGTTAAAGCCTAATTTATTGATCAAGGCGGTTGCAGGAGCACCTATGGAACTTGACCTTAATCTTAATCTTTTGATAAAAGAAACACTTTGGGTTGGCGCATCTTGGAGGTCATTTGACTCTTTCGATGCGATACTTCAACTTCAAGTATCTGATAAGATACAAATCGGGTATGCTTATGATTTTGCAACCACAACTGATCTCAGATCAATTAACGGTGGTTCCCATGAGTTCTTGATTAACTATAGAATGAGTTACAATAAGAACAAAGTAGTCTCTCCAAGATATTTCTAATCACATCAAAGCAAGACATCGGATGAATAACTTTTTAAAAGTCTCAATGATCTTCCTAGCGATGATTTCGCTACAGGTTGATGGAATAGGACAAGATAAAATTTCTAAAAAACTAAAAGGTGCAGTTAGTCGAGCAGACTTAGCATTTGATAACTTTAAATTTAATACTGCCCTTAAATCATATCAGGCCATCTTGAAAAAGGATACTGGTAATGCTGATATCAAGGTCAAGCTTGCAGAAACTTATAGAAGCTTAAACGAACCAGAAATGGCAGCTAAGTTTTTTAGTAAGGCAGTGGGTACAAGTGCCTTCGAACCAAAGCACAACTTGCACTATGCTCAAGCTTTGATGAGCTCTGGTCTTTATGAAGAGGCAAAGGTTTATTATGGCCTATATCAACAAACTACAGCTGGTGACAAGATTGCTACTGATAGAATATTGGGTATCGACAATCTTGAAAGCTATTTCAAAGATTCTGCTCAATACAAAGTGAAGATTGCGGGCATCAATTCGCCAGGAGCAGATTTCAGTCCGAGCTTTTACGATGATGGGATCGTTTTCGTATCTGCCAGAAATAAGAATGAAAAACTAGCTGAGAAGTTCAATTGGGACGAAAACACCTTCCTTGATCTTTATTTCAGCCAGTTAAACGAAGGTAAGTTGGCGACACCAAAGAAATTTGGGAATCGCATCAATACGAAATTTCACGAGGGGCCTGTAGTATTCCTGGATGCAGGTAAGCGCATTGTCTTCACAAGAAACAACTTCTACGAAGGGAAAGTAACAACCAGTAGTAAGGAAAAGATCAATAAGCTTCAGCTTTTTACTGCCGAGCTTTCTCCAAATGGCAATGATTGGATAAACATTTTACCATTACCATTTAATAGTAAAGAATACTCAATTGGACACCCTTCTTTTAATAGAGAGGAAACGACCATGTATTTCAGCTCAGATATGCCAGGAGGCCAAGGTGAAACAGATATTTACAAAGTGTCTTATAACGATGGAGAGTGGGGACAACCTATAAACCTAGGTACTGAAGTTAATACTTCGGGAAATGAGATGTTCCCATTCATTCACAGTAATGGAAACAATTCTATCCTGTTTTTTGCAAGTGATGGGCTTGCCGGCCTAGGTGGTTTGGATTTACACAAATCACAAGTCATCAATGGCACAATCGCAGCACCGAAGAACCTTGGTTATCCTGTAAATACAAACAAAGATGATTTTGGATTGGCATTGAATGACAAAGGCGTTAGTGGCTATTTTTCATCAAACCGTAAAGGCGGTGTTGGAAATGACGATCTGTATCAATTAGATCTGCTAAGTGTCTACTTCAACAGCTTAATTGTAGATGCAGTTACTGGCCAACCGATTGAAGGTGCTGAAGTTAAATTCTATGAGCTGGACCAATATCTAACCAAAGCATCTACCAATGATGCAGGACAAGCCAACTTTGATGGTATCGTTGGAAAGAAGTATCGCGTAGAAGTATTGAAGAATGGATATTTACCTACTGAAGCAGACATTGCCGTTGAAGATTTGACTCCCGGAGAATTCAAGGAGGTTAAAATCGAAATGAATGAAGTGCCTCCTACTCCGATCTTATATGCTGACGTAGTAAGTATTCACAACCAAAGCACTGATCAGACTTTCATCCTTTCTGAAAATAAAGCATTTGAGGTAATTCAAGAGGGTAATAAGATCTTTCTAATTGATAAAGGCGAAAGAAAATTATTATCCGAAAACGTGACCGGTGACATTCACAACAACTTGGAACTACTGCAATCACTTTTTGGCGATGAGTATGTCTTGAAAGTTGGTGATAATTACAGTATTGACAACATATATTACGACTTTGATAGAGACTTCATCAGAACTGATGCAGCTACCGAACTTACTGATTTGATTACGATTTTGACTAAATATGAGTTTGTCAACCTTACTATGGCATCACATACAGATGCTCGTGGTTCTAGAGAGTACAATAACAAACTCTCTAAAGGTCGGGCTTCAAACGCATTGAGCTTCTTAGTTCAGAATGGGATTGATCCCTCAAGACTTGAGTTCAAGTTTTACGGAAAAGACAAATTGATTAACGATTGTGGAAGTAATTGCTCAGAAGAAGGTCATCAATTAAACCGTCGTACAGAATTTGGAATCAAGTATTGATTCAAGAATAACATTGATTAAAAGGGGATGGCCAGCGGCCATCCCCTTTTTGTATTTAGTGCAGGCAGCCTTGAATGCTGAATTTATATCTGGCACTCAATCCGCTATATAGATGAATTTAATGCAGCTTTTTCTTAATTTTGCACAATGTTTAGAGCATCTCTAATAAGTGGAGTACTGATGATCTTTGTTCCAATTCTCCATTTGGTAGCACAAGATGGGTTGATAGAGTTCATTCCTAATCATGGTCAATGGGATTCAGCAGTAAAATATCGCACTGAATTACCAGGTGCAAAGGTATACTTTGAAAACAATGGAGTTACTTTCCAATTTTATGATGCTGGAAAGCTGAGTGAGATTTATCATCAATTTGATAACCTTGAAAGTAATGCTTCGCAGCGACCAGCTGTCAGAGTGGATAAATCACTTCAGTTTCATGTGCTCAAGCTTAATTTTGAAGAAGCAAACCCCAAGTCCTCTTTAGAAGCTAGTAAGGCCAAGAACCATCATGTCAATTACTTTCTAGGAAGTGATCAGAGTAAATGGGCTTCAAATGTTAAAGTCTATCAAGAACTGCGGTACAAAAACCTTTATCCCGGGATCGACCTGGTGTTTTATTCCAAAGGAAATGATTTGAAGTATGACCTAATTGTCGCACCCAAAGCCGATCTCGACCTTGTTAGCTTCAAGTATGAAGGATCTAATGGTGTCCAACTAGATGAGGGTAGACTGCTGGTAAAGCACAGTTTGGGAATGCTTGAAGAACAAAAGCCTATCGCTTTTCAGTTAGATCGAAAAGGGCGAAAGGCAAGAGTAAAGTGTGAATTTGAGTTGGATAATGAAAACTTCGGATTCAAGATTGGGCAAAACTATAGGCCCAATATGGAATTAATTATTGATCCGTTATTGATATTCAGTACGTTCTCAGGATCAGCAGCCGACAATTGGGGCTTTACCGCAGCCTTTGATAGCAAAGAGAACCTTTATGCGGGAGGGATTGTATTTGATGCTGGGTTTCCAACTAATGCAGGAGCCTATCAAGAAAACTTTGCCGGTGGTATTGGAACGGTTGATATAGGAATTTCAAAGTACGACAGTTCGGGAAGCCAACTACTTTATGCCACCTATCTGGGAGGTGAATTTGTCGATGTGCCACACAGTTTGATCGCTGACAAGGACGATAATCTTCTAATTCTAGGAAATACGGGGTCAAGTAATTTTCCGGTTACAGCGGGAGTTAAGCAGCCTGTTTTTGGAGGAGGAACACCGGCCAATGAATCGGGACTTAATTACGCTTCTGGCAGCGATCTTATTATCTCGAAACTGAGCGCCGATGGAAGTATACTGTTGGCCAGTACATTTTACGGAGGTTCAGGAAACGATGGAATCATAGCACTAGGTAATCCATTAATTGTAAATTACGGTGACCACTTCAGAGGGGACATCAACAGCGATGATGAGGGTAACGTTTATTTCGTCTCAAATACGGCCTCAAGTGACTTTCCTACTGAGAATAGTTATCAAAACGCTTTTTCTGGAGGACAATTAGATGCAGTATTTGCAAAACTTTCGCCAGACCTATCTACTTCGGTATTTTCAAGTTATTGGGGAGGCTCGTTAAGTGATGCCGCTTACTCAATCAAGTTGGATAGTTTGAATCGACCATTTATTGCAGGTGGCACCAATAGCTTTGATATGGAGACCACAACTGGAAGTCATAAAGAAGTATTTGGCGGGGATCGTGATGGCTTTGTTGCTCATTTTTCGGCAAATGGCTCAAGCTTATTGGCCAGCACTTTTATCGGAACGTCTTCCTTAGATCAAGTCTACTTTATGGATTTGGATCGTGAAGACAATGTTTACCTCTTGGGACAAACTACCGGTACTTATCCAATCACTGATGGCACTTACAACGTTGCTAACTCTGGCCAGTTTATTCACAGTTTAACCCCTGATCTGGACCAAACCCTATTCAGCACAACTGTAGGATCGGGTAGAGGAACGCCAGACTTTTCGCCTACTGCATTTCTTGTCAATGATTGTGAAAACATCTTTATCAGCGGATGGGGTGGAACCATTAACAATCGCGCTGGCTACTTGAGCAACAGCTCTACCAATAACTTACCAACCACACCAAACGCCTTTCAAACTACAACCGATGGCACTGATTTTTATTTCATGGTCTTATTGAAAGATGCTGAAGCCCTTTTGTACGCGACTTACTTTGGAGGCATTAATGGTGCAGGTGAGCACGTAGATGGTGGTACCAGTCGTTTTAGTAAAAAAGGCCTCGTGTATCAGTCTGTATGCGCTAGTTGTCGAGGAAATACCGATACCAACCCACCAGATTTCCCTGTGACTATGGGTTCATGGTCTGTTACCAATGGTTCGCAAAACTGTAACAATGCTGCAGTAAAGTTTGATTTGGCGACCCTGAAAGCTGGTTTTACAACTGATGAACCGCCTTCAGGAGGAAACCTCGGTTTCAATTCGGGATGTGATCCTTTAGATGTGATTTTTATTAATCAGAGTATTGGAGGTGTTAACTTCTTTTGGGATTTTGGTGATGGGACTACAAGTAGGGAACAAGATAATGTGCTGCACACTTTTGAAGGACCAGGTACCTATGAAGTCTCATTGCGAGTAGAAGACATCAATACTTGCCAACGTGTAGATTTTGCATACGGAACCGTTCAGGTTTTTGAAGGGAGTTTTTCTTCTTCAGGAGATG
>CANNZV010003000.1:0-76683 GCA_947561585.1 Caprella mutica
CCTACATTTTGTAAAGTAGGAGCAAGAGTATCTGCTACTGTTGAGTGAATAAACTGAACGTAATAGTCACCAGGGTTCAGGTCAATGAATTGGTAGAAGCCATTTGCATCTGTCATGGTTGAAGATACAAAAGAGCCGTCGCCCATGTATAAGTTGATACTTACAGCCTGAATACCTACTTCATTAGCATCTTGTAAGCCATTGTAGTTAGCATCTAAGAATACGGTATCACCTAAGCTGCTCAATAAGCCATCACCAGAAACAATGACGCTTGCGACGTCATGGTCATCCTCATCAGTTGAGCCATTATTATTGATTTCATTATCTATAATCGTTTCGTTAGTTGCGTCTGCATCTGGAGTACTATCAATATCTTGTGCAGCAATTTCCTCATTGGCATTATTCTGTGCGCCTGTTATTTCCGCCGTGTTTGACAAGATACCGCCTTGTACAATTTGGTCTAAAGTCAAGACAATACCCGTTGTGAATGAATTATTCGGAGCAATAGGTCCTGCCATCGTGTGAGATGCTGTGCCGTCGCCGTTGTCCGTCCAGTTATTGGCATCGTTTGCAGACAATACGAAGCCTGGAGGATAAGTATCAATGATGTCAATATTTTGAATTGGTTCTGTACCTTGATTGAATACCGCAATTTCAAAAATGACATCATTACCAACTTGTACCTCGTTTACTTGTGCCGTTGTTTTGCGTAAAGCAATATCGACAATATAAACGCTTACTGTTTCTTCATCGTGGTCATCTTCGTCGTCTGGTCCTGCATTTTCGCCAATCTCATTATCACTTACATTATCATTATCGCGAATGGTATCTGGTGTGCTATCAAAGTCGTTTTGGCTTTGGTCAACACCGTTGCTATCTTCAGCCGAAACGATTTCTGCATAGTTAGTCGTTGTAGTTGGGTCAACAGCGTTTGTAATTAATGCTATTAATTCCAAAGTATCGCTTTCACCTGCTGGCAATAGAGTAGTCAAAGTATTGCTAAGGGTACCATTTCCATTGTCTGTCCAACCATTGTTATCATTTGTAGAAACAACAAAACCTGTTGGTAAATGGTCGATGACCTCGATATTTTGCGCATCGACATTACCTTGGTTATAAACTTCAATGAAGTAAGTTACTTCATCTCCAATAGTTAGTTGCCCTACAGCATTACTTACTTTTCGCAATGCCAAGTCAAATAATGGTAAAGCTTCTATATCGTGGTCATCCTCATCCATTGGGTCGCCCATTGGATGACTATTGATGGTGTCATTCACCACCAAATCCGTGTTAATATCATCTGGAGTGCTGTCCAATTCATCATCGGAGCGATCATTGCCATCAGTGTCTTGGTAAGCCACTGTTTCCGCGCCATTAATAAGCGTTGCAGGGTCAGCATCAGCGTTAATCGTCAATACGATACCAATGCTCAAAGAGCTATTAGGAGGTAATGGTCCGGCTACTGTGTTATAGGCTTTATTGCCGACTACTGTCCAGCCGTTACCATCTGTTGCGCTTAGGCTAGTGCCTGCTGGCAAATAATCGACGACCTCAATATTTTGTAATGCACGTGAACCTTGGTTGAATAATTCAATGGCAAACTGTACATCATCTCCAATAGAGACTGGACTAGTGCTACCAAACTGAACTACTTTTTTCAAGGCAATATCAATGATTTCTACTTCTACCATTGCCACGTCATGATCATCTTCATCTTCGTTACCGTCGCCATTATCATTGATTTCGTCGTCGATTAAGTTATCATTATCAGCAATCATATCGTAATTGCTATCAATGTCAAAGTCTGAATAATCAATGCCATCTTCGTTTTGCGCGGCAGCAATCTCTACAATGTTTGTAGAAGTGCCTGCCGTTGCTTCTGGCGTGACGCGTAAAAGAACGTCAATGCTGGTCATGTCTTGTGCAGCAATAGTTGGAACAATAGTATTGCTAATGGTACCATCTGCATTGTCTATCCAGCCGTTAATATCTACTGGAGAAAGGACGAAACCAGCTGGAAGATAGTCAATGATTGCAATGTTTTGAGCATCTAAAGAGCCTTGATTAAAGACTTCAATAGTGAACAATACATCATCGCCAGCGACAACTGGTGTGAGCTGTGGCGTTGTTTTACGAATAGCTAAGTCGAAAATGTCAATAGCTGCAATATCGTGGTCGTCTTCGTCGCCGCCGATAATTGCGTCTTCATTAATTTCATTATCCGTTAAGGTATCGTCTGTACTATCTGTATTTGGTGTGCTATCCACATCATCATTGCTACGGTCATTGCTTTCATCGTCAAAAGCTTGCGTAATTTCTGCTGTATTGGTTAAGGAATAAGCTACTGCGCCATCTTCTACACGCAACAAAATTGGAACTGCAAGGCTATCGCCTACGGCAATTGGGCCGGCAGCCGTAATTGTTGCATAAGAACCAAAGTTCGCCCAAGTCGTGTTGTTCGGGCTTAATTTAAAACCAGCAGGAATATAATCACGAAGGCTAATATCTTCGGCAGTTATGCTACCTTGATTGAATACCGTTATAGTAAACTCTACGTCTTGACCATATAAAACAGGGTCAGTTTGTAGTGTTGTTTTACGTAATGCTAAGTCGAAAATTTCAACTTCAACTGGAGCTACATCATGATCGTCTTCATCTTCGCCAGCGACTAAACCGCTCTCGTCGATAACATTGTCCTCTAACTCATCATTGCTGTCATCATTATCTAAATTACTGTCAAAGTCAACACTTGTATAGTTATTATTATTGTCGTCAAAAGCAGCTGAAATTTCGGTGAAATTATTGTGGAAGCCTGCAGGTGTACCGCGCTGTACTTGTAGCGTAATACTTACTTGCATACTATCACCTGCTGCGATTGGTCCTGCTAAAACTTTTGAAGCGGTACCATCTGTATTATCTGTCCAAGCATTTGCATCATTGGGAGAAAGTACGAAACCTGTTGGAATATAGTCGGTTACCGTTATATCTGTAGCCGTAATTGCTGGGCTTTGATTATAAACGGTGATTAAGAAATCTACGTCTTCTTCCCATTGTACAGGCTCTGTATTTGTTGGATATTTGCGAATAGCCAAATCAAATAGAGTAACTTCTGCCCAATCATGGTCATCTTCATCGGTGATGTTGTGGTCATTGATTTCATCATTTTCAGATAAATCGTTGCTATTGTCATCATCTGCAGTGCTGTCTAGGTCGAAATCTGTCATATCATTGCCCATATTATCTTGAGCACCAGTAATTTCTGCGTGGTTACGCAAATTGCCTTGGTTTGCTTCAGGTAATACGGTTAATACGACATCAATAGTAGTGCTAGACATTGGAGCAATAGGGCCAGCAAGGCTTAGTGTTGCGCCATTTGTACCATTATGCGCCCAACCATTGGTATCATTTGTAGATAAAATGAAGCCAGTAGGGTAGTAGTCTATCAAATTTACATTTGTAGCAGTGATATTCCCTTGATTGAAAATTTCTAGGGTGAAGGTCACCTCATCGCCAATACGAACAGGGAGCGTTTGCGCTGTTGTTTTGCGCAATGCTAAGTCAAATACTGGTGGTTCTTGCACATCGTGGTCATCTTCGTCAATGGTGCCATCATTATGGATAACATCATCTATGACTAGGTCGTCAGTTGGGTCTGTATTGGGTTGACTATCAATATCATTATCATTTTGATTGACACCGACTTCATTTTCCTGAGAAGTAATCTCTGTAATATTTAATAAGTCTTCTAAACCTACATTTGGCTTAGCGGTCAATACAATTTTCACTTTGGTGCTATCTCCCGGTTGAATAACCGTTTGGATAAGCTTACTTACTCTATCTTGACTACCGGCGAAAGCCCAGCCGTTGAAATCATTAGAACTTAACTCAAAACCAGAAGGAATGAAGTCATAAACTTCAATGTCTTTCACAGGGATAGAACCCTGATTGAATACCGTAATGGTAAACTCTGCGTCTGCGCCAGGAACGACAGGTGTCGCTTGGTCACTTGTTTTACGTAAAGCAACGTCAAATACTTCGTATAGTACTTGTGCACCATCGTGGTCATCTTCGTCGCCGTTATTCAAGCCATTACCATCTAGATAATCATCCTCTAAGTAAGTATCGTTATCTGGATTATTATCTGGTGTGCTATCCACGTCTTGTTGTGGATTATTAGCATCATCAGTAGCAGAAGCGATTTCTGCCCAGTTATTCAATACGGTATTTGCTGCAAGTGGACCTAAGACCTCAAGTGTTAAGGTGATTTGAGTGGATTGACCTGCCGGCAATACTGTTGTAATCATTTGACTAGCTGTTCCATCTAAATTATTATTCCAAGTGGCATCAGCTAATTGCATACTAGTAGGGATATAATCAATGATTTCGATGTTATTTGCATCAATATCGCCTTGATTAACTACGGTGATGACATAATCTACAAAATCGCCAGGGACAACTATATTGGCTTGACCATTAGCTAATTGTTTGATTAAAGCTAAGTCAAATCCTTGCGTCGTTAATACGGCTTGGTCATGGTCATCTTCGTCTTCACCATTTTTACCGTCGTCAGTAATTTCATTATCTTCTAAATACAAGTCATTTTGATTATTATCATCTGGTGTGCTGTCTAAGTCTAATAGAGTAGCACCATTATCATCAGTAGCAGAAGCGATTTCTGCCCAGTTGGTAATGCTTGTATTGTTTGGAAGGGGACTAGCAACCATGAATGTAATAGGCACAGTCACTGATTGACCAGCTTCTAAACCATTTGCGCCTAATCCCATACCAATTTGTGAAGTATGGTAAGCAATGCCTGCTACTTCCATCCAGTCGTTATCCATCAAAGTCAATTCGATAGGAATATAATCTGCGATTTGAATATTGTCGGCATTAATTGTTCCTTGGTTGACTACTGTAATGTCGAAAGTGACTAAATCACCTGGTTCAACAGAAGCTGATAGACCATTTGCTAACTCTTTGTATAGAGCCAAATCAAAAGTACCAACGATAATGGTAGCAGGGTCATGGTCATCTTCGTCGCCACCATTCGTACCATCACCATTGATATCATTGTCGATGAGGTAATTGTCGTTATTTGGATTAGCATCTGGCTGACTATCAATATCAGAGTGTGTAATGCCCATTTCGTCAGTAGCATCACTAATTTCAATGAAATTCTGTAATTCTTGACCACCAACTAAAAGTGGGTCAACAGACATTGTTAAATCAATTTCGACGAAACTACCAGGCAACAAACCACCTGAAGGTAGGTTTCCGTTAGCTACCGTTAATAAAATTTGAGCTAGATTAGCATTGACATTTGTCCAGTCAGTATCCAAAAGGGTTAGTCCAGTTGGAATATAATCAGAAATTAAAATATTATCAGCAGGAATTTCACCTTGGTTAATAATCGTAACGGTATAGTTGACTTGTTCGCCGGCAGGCACTTGCATGAATTGCCCGTCTGCAAGTGTTTTAGTAATTGCCAAGTCAAAGGAAAGCGTTTGAACTTCCGCAATATCATGGTCATCTTCATCATCACCAGCAATACCGTTGCCATTTATTTCATTATCTGTTAGATAAATATCATTGTCTGGGTCATTATCCGGTGTGCTGTCTTCGTCCATTTGAACGACGTCATTGTCATCCATAGCCTGAGTAATTTCAGCAGTATTAATAATGCTAGAATTTTCTGCTAATGGATTGTCCATACGCATCAAGATATCTACTTGGCGCGTTTCATTTGGTGCCAAAGGCGTTGCCCAAACAAGGGTATTATTAAAAGTAGTAGCAGAGACGGTATTCCATCCATTGGTATCATTTGGACTAAGCGTCATGCCTCCTGTAGTAAGGTAGTCAGTGATTGTAACGTTATTTGCAGGAATATCCCCTTGATTAACTACATAAATCGTGAATAAGACATCTTCTCCGGGACGTACTTGTCCGTTAGCAGGAGTAGTGACTAATTTATACAAGGCTAAATCGAAAGATTGAACAATGATTAATTCTTGGTCATGGTCATCTTCGTCGCCGCCATTCATACCGTCGCCATCAATGTCGTTATCTGTGATATATGTATCATTCGTAGGGTCGTTATCCGGCGTACTATCTGTGTCTTGTTGTGGGTTGTTATTATCGTCAGTTGCGCCAGCAATTTCTGCATTATTAATAAGCATGGTATTGGCTGCTAATGGATTGTCAACACGTAAAATAATTGCCACACTATCTGTTTCTGATGGTATGATAGCATTCGGGAAATGTCCACCTGCTACAGAGGCTGTCAATTCTGCATTGCCTGCGTTCATTACCCAAGCATTTGTATTAGCAGGGCTAAGCGTCATGCCTGCCGGAATATCATCTACTAAGCTGATATTGTCTGCGTTTACTTGACCTTGGTTGATGATGTGTAGGTAGAACGTCACATCTTGTCCTGGTTGTACATTTGGAGAAGTACCACTTGCCAAACGTTTGATTAAAGCCAAATCAAATGGTAATACGGTTACTTCGGCCGGGTCATGGTCATCTTCGTCTTCGCCATTCAAGCCGTTTCCAGAGGTGAAATCATTGGTAAAAAAGGCGTCATTATCTGGATTATTGTCCGGCGTACTATCTGCATCTTGTTGTGCATTGTTATTATCATCAGTTGCGGCACTAATTTCTGCAAAGTTAGTCAGCGTTATATTTGCTGCTAAAGGTGCGCTTGCGCGAAGCGTTAAATTAACAGAAGTAGAAGTGTTTGGAGCTAATACGCTACTCAATGTACCAGCAGTTGTGCTTAAGTCATAGCTCAAAGTGCCATCTAGGTTATCAGTCCAATTGGCGTTAACTACTGCGCCACCTGCGTCTGTTGTTACGAAATTTAAGCCTGTTGGCATATAGTCCGTGAGGTCAATATTATCTGCAGCAATATCGCCTTGGTTTTCAATATTAATTACAAAATCAACATAATCACCAGCAGCAATAGTGCTACTTTGACTAGCGGCTAATGTTTTGATTAATGCTAAATCAAATGCTAAAGTGCTTACCTCGGCAAGGTCATGATCATCTTCATCACCTCCATTATTGCCGTTTCCGTCAATATTATTATCCGTTAAATAATTGTCATTGTTAAGATTGTTATCGTCATTACTGTCAGTATCGGCTTGGTTGACACCATCAATATCGGTAGCATCACTAATTTCTGCCCAGTTAGTAATTACTAAATTATTAGCTAATGGACTTTGTAAAGTCAAGGCTACTTGAATAGTAAAAGGACCATTCAAGCTAGTCAAACCACCAGCAGGTAGGGTAGCAGCAGCTGTACCACTTGTTGTACTTAAGGTAATACTAGCTGTACCATCCAAATTGTCTGTCCAAGGAGTAGCAATAGAGACATATTCAGCAGGCAAATAATCTGTAATTACAATATTATCTGCAGGAATATCGCCTTGGTTAGTGATTATTACGTCGTATAAAACGGTAGCCCCTGGAGTAATAGTTGCACTTTGTCCAGAAGATAATTGTTTGGTTAATGCAAGGTCAAATGCTTGTACCGTAACACTAGCCGGGTCATGGTCATCTTCGTCGCCGCCGTTGTTTGCGTCGCCAGTGGTATCACCATCTGTTAAGAAAATATCGTTATTTGGATTGTTATCAGGGGTACTGTCTTCATCCAATTGAGCTATATCATTATCATCTAATGCTGCGCTAATTTCTGCATAATTGGTTATTAGCAAGCCTGCTGCGAATGGATTATCAACGACTAAGAAGATAGACCATTGGCGGGCACTGCCTGGGTTGAGTGGGCTGCCCCATTCATCGCCATTATTAAGAGTTATGCTAGCTGTACCATCTAAATTATCTGTCCAACCATTTGGCGTAGCCGTACTTAGGCTCATGCCTGTCGGAATATAATCGGTGATGGTTACGCTACCTGCGTTGATTTCGCCATCATTTTGGATAGAAATAACAAATTCAACCTCTTCACCCGGACGTACATTTGGTGTGGTAGTTGTTTTAGTCAATGCTAAATCAAAACGTTCTACGGTAATAGTCGCAGGGTCGTGGTCATCTTCATCACCACCGTTTAAGCCATTGCCATCAGGGCTGTCAGCATCTATGAGGTAATCAATGAAGAAATTATCGTCGTTTTCATTATCATTTGGTGTGCTATCAATATCTTGCTGTGGATTACCATTGTTATCGGTAGCACTTGTGATTTCACTGAAATTAGTCAAAGTTGTGCCAGCAGCTAGAGGATTAGCAAGTGTTAAATCAATATTCACAGAAAAAGTTGCGCCAGGAGCTAAACCGCCAGCCCCTAAGTCAAAGGCAATATCTGCATTACCTGCGGTTAGAGTAGCTGTAGCTGCTGGATTGCCACCAAAATCAGTTGTTGTTGTCCAGTTAGAACCAGTAGCAAGAGAAGTATTTGCTGGCAGGTAGTCTGTCAAGACAATATTATCTGCAGCAATATTTCCTTGATTGTGTACAGTAATAGTGAAAGTAACGGTCTCTCCAGGTTCTGCGGTAGAATTAGCAGTAGTTTTGACTAAAGCCAAATCAAATCCTTCGATAATGATGCTAGCCGGGTCGTGGTCGTCTTCGTCGCCACCTGCTAAGCCATTGCCATTCGGGTCATTATCTAATGCAAATGTATCATCAGTTTGATCATTATTCGGGGTGCTATCAAAATCAGTTTGTGAGGTACCACCAAAGTCAGTTGCTGCTGTAATTTCTGCCCAATTTGTATATTCTGTGCCACCTAAAAGATTAGAATTAGCGGTTAAAAGAATATCAATAGAGAAATTGGCTCCCGGAATTAAACCGCCAGCCCCTAAATTAAGGTTAGGGTTAGCATTGCCAGCCGTTAAGGTGGTAATAGCAGCAGCATCACCTGCTGCATCAAGGCCTGCTGCCCAGTTTGTTTCCGTTGTGCTTAATGTAAAATCAGCTGGAATATAGTCGATTAATTCGATATTATCCGCAGTAACATCACCCTGATTAGTTACAGTAATGGTGAATAAAACATCTTGCCCAGCCACAACAGTTGTTGCGGCAGTTGTTTTGACTAAAGCTAAATCAAATGGTTGAACAAATACGCTTTCTAGGTCAAAGTCATCTTCATCTTCGCCAATATTTGCGTCGCCATTGATTTCATTATTAACTAAAGTATTGTCATCTGTACCATTATCGTTTGGTGTGCTGTCAATATCCGGTTGGATAGTGCCTGCTAAATCCCTTGCTTCTGTAATTTCTGCATTATTAATTAACTCCATATTTGCTGGAGTTCCTAGCGGAATTTGTACTTGAATAGTAATTACAAATGGCGCACCGCCTACAGGAAGCCCACCGGGAGGTAGGGTCGCAGCCGGAAACGGTGAAGTAGTACTTAAAGTAATACTTGCCGTATTTGGTCCTGCATTATATGTCCAACCATTGGCGTCATTGACTAAAGCATTATAATTCAAGCCAGCAGGTAAGTAGTCTGTTAAGATGATATTATCTGCAGCTACCATGCCTTGGTTATAGACTGTGATGTCAAAGGTGACCATATCGCTTGCAGCAAAAAAGGCATTGGAATGAGTTGCATTTAATGTCTTAGTTAATGCTAAATCAAAAGCATTTACAAAGACTATTTCAAGGTCGCTATCGTCTTCATCGCCGCCATTCGTACCGTCGCCTGTTATTTCGTCATTGACTAAGAATGTATCATTATCATCAGTAGTATCTGGTGTACTATCAATATCTGTATGAGGATTGCCTGCATCGTCTTGTGCATAGCTGATTTCAGCGATATTTGTTAAGCTAATGCCGGCAGTTAATGGATTGCCAGCCGTTAAAACAACATTAACGCTTGTTGTTGCGCCCGGTGCTAAAGCAGCCGTTAGCGTGCCAGAAGAGACACTTAATTCATAAGTTGCTGTAGTGCCATTATCCGTCCAGCCTGTAGAAAGGCCAGCGTTTAGGGTCATATCATTAGGAATATAGTCCGTAATAATGATGCTATCCGCAGCAAAAGTACCTTGATTAACGACCGTAATCGTATAGCTGACATTACTGCCAGCAGTAATGTGGTTACTCTGTGAGCTTGCTAATTGCTTGAATAAAGCGAGGTCAAATTCACGTTGTTCGATGTTAATACTTGCTGGGTCATGGTCATCTTCGTCTTCGCCATTATTAGTGGCATCGCCGTTGATTTCGTCATTGACCAAGAAAGAATCATTTGTTCCATCAGAGTCTGGTGTGCTATCAATATCTGTAGCCGTAGCGTCCGTAGCGTCTGTAGCAGCTGAAATTTCCGCAAAATTGGTCAAAGAAGTCACAGTCGTTGTTGGGTCAACAGTTAAGATAATATCTATAGTCGTCATTGCGCCCGCTAATAAACCGCCAACCGGCGTAAGTGTGATACTAGCAGTATTGCCACCGCCTATTATCCAAGGGTTGGTGTTTGCGCTACTTAGTGTCATTCCTGTCGGAATGTAATCTACGATATTAATGCTATTAGCAGTTGATTGGCCTTGATTGAAAATAGTAATCGTAAAGCTTACGTCCTGCCCTGGTTCAACAATGCTTGCTTGTCCTGCTGCCAATTCTTTTCGCAAAGCTAAATCAAAGTTATTGATGCGTAAAGCAGCAGGGTCACTATCGTCTTCATCACCTCCCATATTGCCATTGCCGTTGGTTTCATTATCACCGCCGAGCATATCATTACCATTGGTTGTATCAGGCGTACTATCAATGTCTTGCTGTGGGCTGCCTTTTTCGTTGGTAAAACCAGGAGTAATCTCTGCGAAGTTTTGTGTAACGGCTGTGCCTGGAAATGGATTATCAATGCGCATAATGATGTCAACGGAAGTATTTGTATTAGGTGCTAATGGGCTTGCTAAACCACCATTAGCAACGGATAATAATATACTTGCTGTTCCATCAAAATTATCTGTCCAATTGGTTTCCAAAGGACTAAGCGTGAAGCCCAAAGGAATATAATCTATCAATGAGATATTATCAGCAGGTATTTGACCTTGATTATAGACAGTAATGGTATAGGTTGCATCGTCGCCAGGATTAACTTGTTCTGACTGACTACTGCCTAGCATTTTAGTAATGGCCAAGTCAAAAGATAATAAAGTGATTTCTTCTGGGTCACTATCGTCTTCATCGCCACCGTTCATGCCATCACCATTGATGTCGTTATTGGTCACAAAATCATCATTACCAAAGGTTGTATCAGGTGTACTATCTACATCATCTTGAAGAAGGCCTGCATTATTAGTAGCACTGCTAATTTCAGCATAATTCGTTAAGGTGATGCCTCCCATTTGCGGAGCATCAGCTACTAAACGAATAGTAGTTGTATAGAAATCATTAGTAGCTAAGCCACCTACTGGCAATTCTGTTCCGGCTACTAAAGTGCGTGTAGCATTTGTACCCGACATTGACCATGCTGCATCAGCCAAAGTCATACCAGTAGGAATGAAGTCAATAATGTTGATATTATCGGCTGCAACATTGCCTTGATTATAAATGGTAATATCATAAGAAATAGTGTCGCCAGGTGCAACCATATTTGCTTGACCGCTAGATAATGTTTTAGCTAATGCTAAATCAAATACATTTACGGTAAGGAAGGCCGGGTCATGGTCATCTTCATCACCACCATTTTTACCATCGCCATTGATTTCATCGTCCACTAAATAAGTGTCCGTATCCATAGCATCTGGAGTACTATCCTCATCAGTACGGATATTGCCTGCACTATCTGTGGTAGCACTAATTTCTGCTTTATTGACGATAGAAGTATTGGCCGCTAAACCACTATTGACGGTCAGTTGAATATCAACAGAAGTGCTGGAATTAGGAGCAAGTGCAGTTGTTAATGTACCCGAAGTTGTGCTAAAGGTATAACTTGCCGTTCCATCCAAATTGTCGGTCCAGCCGATGGCATCGCTGAGCGTATTATAAGATAATTGAGTAGGAATATAGTCAGTAATGACAATGTTGTCGGCAGCTAAATCACCTTGATTGATAATATGGATGGTAAATGTAGCAGTATCGCCAGCCATGACATTAGAGCTTTGACCTGTAGCTAATTCTTTGAATAATGCCAAGTCAAAAGTGGTGTTAATAATAACGCTGGCTGGGTCATGGTCATCTTCATCGCCACCGTTTTTACCATCTCCAGAAATGTCATTATCCGTGAGATAGGTATCATTATTTATATTGTCGGGGGTACTGTCTTGGTCATTAAGTACATTACCGTTTTCGTCAGTTGCTCTGCTAATTTCTGCAATATTTGTCAGCATATTGGCCGTGACATTTCCATCTACCATCAATAGGATATCAACACTAGCGGTGCCACCTGGCAAAAGTCCACCTGCAGGAATTTCAGTATCTGCAATGGTCAATAGGGTAGTGGCTGTACCGCCATTATTCGTCCAGCCGAGGGCATCACTGCCAGTATTATAGGTAAAACCGGCGGGGATATAGTCGGTAATTTCTATACTATCCGCAGGTTCTTGACCTTGGTTATAAATAGTGATGGTAAAAGTAACAACATCGCCAGGATTAACGGTCGATGCTTGTGAACTGCCTAATGTTTTACGTAGGGCAAGGTCAAAACTATTGATGACGACATCAGCAATATCATGGTCATCTTCATCACCTCCACTTGTTCCGTTTCCTGTTACACTATTATCGGTAACAAATAAATCATTGTTGAGAATGTCTGGAGTACTATCCACATCTTGTTGTGGTTCATTATTAGAAGCTGTTGCTGCTGAAATTTCTGCAAAATTTCGAGCAGGAGTGCTACCTAAATAAGGAGTATTAACGGACAAGGTAATATCAACTGTTGTACTATCTCCGGGAGCGAGTACAGCCGCAAGACTGCCATCACTTGTTTGCAGGTTAATACTTGCAGAGCCATCTAAGTTGTCTGTCCAATCGGCATCGCTTAGTGAGAAACCAGTTGGCAAATAATCTTTGACCGAGATATTATCAGCAGCTATATCACCCTGATTATATATTTTAATGGTGTAATTAACATTGTCGCCAGGACATACTTCTCCTGCTTGGCCTGTAGAAAGGTATTTAATCAAGGCAAGGTCAAAGTTTAATGTAGTAACACTTGCTGGGTCATGGTCATCTTCATCACCGCCCGAATTTAGACCATCTTGAAGAATTTCATTGTCTGTGATAAAAGTATCATCCAGAGGATTACTATTGGGGCTACTATCTACATCTGTTTGTGTATCGCCCGCCATGTCTGTGAAAGAAGATACTTCAGCATAATTAGTGATAATCATTCCTCCAGGAGTTGGAGCATTTACTTCCAATTGTAAAGTAATGTCTATACTATCACCGACGGCTAAACCAGTTGCGGCTAACTCTACGCCTGCTTCGAGCAATGCTTCTAGGCGAGTAGGGCTTGCTGCTGACCAATTAGCATTATTAGCACCATTGAAAGACATATCGGAAGGTAAATAATCAGAAACGAGAATATTATTAATAGGAGTATTTCCTTGATTATAGACGCGAACAATAAAATTAACAGGGTCGCCAGGTACGACAGTTGCAGATTGAGCGGGGTCTAAAATTTTGATTAAGGCAAGGTCATAAACGGAAATCCAAAATCCAAAGTCAATCGTCAAATCAGAATTATCATCATCAATGCCACTACCACTACCATCTGGGCCAATATTGGTCTCACTTGTAGGAGCACCATCTACAGCTATATTAATGGTATTACTTAAAATGCCATAAGTTGGATCAATGGCATCTATTCCATTATCATTCAAGTCGCTATTGTCAGCAGAATTGCCTGTGCTTGCATTATAATTATGTAGATTATTACCAGAGTTGAAGTTGCTAGGGTCAACGGCTACGACATAATTTGTATTTGGCACTAAATCTTCAAAAAGATAATAACCATTTGCATCCGTTACATTGGTTGCCAACATTGCTCCGTCGGAAGGATTTCCGTCGCCATCGGGGTCAGTATATAAGGTCATGGTTACGCCTTGAATACCTGCTTCCGTGCCGTCTTGTATGCCATTATTTTGAGTGCCACCACCCAAGCCATTGTCCGCCCAGACTTGATTACCAAGAGAAACACACTCTGTTTTAGTGACAATAACAGGGCAGCAAGTATTGTCTGAACAGCCCTGGCTATCAGTAGTTTCGATAGTATATTGACCAACTGTACTAACAGTATATTCTTCTGAATTTGCGCCAACTATCATGACACCATCTTTATACCATTGGTAAGTTGAGTAGGCACTAGGAGCAGTTAATGTGACGCTATCCAAGCCAGTGACACAACCTAAATCAATAGGTACACTGATACAATTTTTAGCCTGATCATCTTCACTGTGGTCATTGTTCGCAGGCGAGCTATCTATATCGGTCTCTGTCATTGCTATGACTTCGGCTTCGACTTGAAAAATACCTAAGTCAGTGACATTCAGCGTAAGCGTCAAGTCAATGCTATCGGTAGTTGCCGGAATATTGCCTATTGACCAAACCTGCGATGCACTGTTATAAGTACCACCTGTTGTGGCATCATTGACATAAGAAGAGGTTGGATAATCTACCATGACTTGAACGTTAGATAGAATCGTATT
Organism: Caprella mutica; assembly: GCA_947561585.1. Lineage (NCBI taxonomy): Eukaryota > Metazoa > Arthropoda > Malacostraca > Amphipoda > Caprellidae > Caprella > Caprella mutica. The sequence continues at coordinate 14,604 of CANNZV010003000.1, forward strand.
TCCCTGATTATAGAGACGTACTATGAAATCTACGTTCTGCCCTTCAGTAGCGGTTGGGGAAGCTGGTGCAATAACCGATATTGCAATATCTTCGCCAACGCCAAGGACAGGAGAAGTAGCCCAAGAAGAAATGGTGATAATGAAGAGGAGTGATAAAACTAAAAAAGCCCTAAAATGGGCAATAGTGTTAGCCGTAATTGAATTATGATTCAATGTAGAAAGATGATGATTATACATTTTCTTTTGTTGAGATGTAAAATACGTCATGATGTTCGCGTTGTGTTATCAATAGCCATACCAGATAGTCAGTCTGCACAATACTCAAAATGGAGATGCAAGTGCATAGGATGAGAGCCCCAAAGCAGTACCTTTTCTGGTATATTTACAGTTGCTTCTGGTTAGTCCGATATTTCTAAATCTAAATTATTGTTGTTTACCGTCTTATTTAACTAGCTGTTTGTTCAAGAATGGTGAATTGTTCGTAGTTGATATATGACATTATTTATATGGATAACATAATGTCACGTATTTATAATGAAGAGCATATTTTTAACATAAGGTATATTTGCAAATATCTTGCCTATTTTATAAGCTATTCTCGGTCTAAAACAGCAAATTGGTATTAGTGGTCATAAACAATAATCATATTCGAACATCTATTAATATATAATTTGTTAGCTAAAAAGCTACTAAGTCCACTATTTCATAAGCTACTTATTATTAAATTGTAAACTAAAATTAATCAAAATGTACTTTACACAATGTCATATTGTTATCACCTAATTGCTCAAATCAAGAAAAGCTACTGTTTTATTTTAATTTGTGCGCGTTTAAGGAATGGTTCAAAAATAACTTTTATACAGCAAATGACTTCCCGTCTAAATAATTCTTACTTTCTTTGCACTTATAATTCCCCACCCAATTATCAATTTCTCCCTAAATCAGAATATTCAAATGCAAAGCATTTAAGTAGTTAGGAGTGGTTCAAGAATAAATTGACGTTCTTGGGTAGCTTATTTATTACAAACTCCCTTATTAAGGGCTACCTGCTTATCTATTATTTGGTGTTTTTTTTGCAATAATCGTTTGCACGACTAGAACATGTAAATAGGACGAACCATTTTTTGGCTTTTTGACAAATTTTGCAAAAACGACGTTGTCGTAGCTTGTGCTGTTAGCCCGAGTTACTTTCGCCGCAGGTGCAAAAACTGTCAAAAGACCCATTTTTTTTGCGTACTAAAACAACAGCATGCGATTTTTAATTTTTCTTTTATTTCCAATTTGTGCTGTGGCACAACCTGCCAATTTGAATGAATTGCAAAATCAATTATCAATTCTTGAGGCACAACGTTTAGACTTGTTGTCTGAAATAGAGATTGCCAAATTAGAACAAATTCGATATGATTTGCGGGACAATGGATTACCAGCTTTACAAGAGCATGATATTTTGGTAGAGCATGATGCTATGTATTTAGTATATGATGAAAAACATGAACAAGCCAAATGGGTGGCACATATCATTATGCCTGATATTATTGCAGGACAAGTAGGACGTACGAACGATTTTCGGATAGATGATAAAGTAGTGACTGGTACAGCAGTAGAAGCAGATTATTTTTTGAAAACGCCAAAGAAAAATGGTGAATTTGATTATGATGGCTTTGGTTATGATAGAGGGCATTTAGCACCTTCTGCCGATTTTCGTTGGTCGCAAAAAGCCCTATCACAAAGTTATTTTTACTCGAACATGTCTCCACAGTTAGCGGGCTTCAATCGTGGAAAATGGAGTGAATTAGAAGGGGCATTGCGTGCTTATATTTATCAGCATCCTAGCACACAACTATATGTGTGTACAGGTGGTGTTTTGCAAGATGATTTGCCCATTATCGAACGTAGTATTAATAAGGTGTCTATTCCTCAACAATTTTGGAAAGTGGCATTAGATTTAGAAAACAAACGTGGTATTGCATTTCTGATGCCAAATAAAGTGCTAGAATATCCTTTGGAAAATTATGCATTATCGATTGATGAGTTGGAAAAAATAACAGGCTATGATTTTTTTGTAGATGTGGCGGATGATATAGAAACGCAAATCGAACAGCAGTTCAATATAGAGGACTGGTTTAAATCTGGAGATGTACTACCTATCCCGATGAAGGATTTACCGACCCGTCATTATAACACTGTGGTGGCAAAGAAAATAGTAGGAACGGGAAATACAGTGACCGTTTGTGGTACGGTAGTGAGTGCGCGCCGCAGCCGAAAAGGAAATATTTTAATCAATCTTGATAAGCAATACCCAAATCAAAGCTTTACGGTTTTCATTCGGAAAGAAGATATTTTTAATTTTTCTTATGACCCTGAAGAGGCTTTGAAAGGTAAACAAATTTACGTGAAAGGTAGGGTCGAAAAAATGGGGAGTACGCCTGCCATGTATATCAAAAGAGAAGAAAATATTAAATATTAGATTATTTGTAAACACACGCTCTCCAATCATTACTGCCAATACTCAATACTCATACACAAAGATTTATACACAAAGATTTACTCAATGGCAAAACAACTATTTTGGACAATCGCTCTTGTCCTGACTTTTGCAATACAAGCGAATACCCAAACTTGTGACCTTATTAATGAAGATTTTGAAACAGCAAGCAACGTAAATGCCCCCGCAGGTTGGCAACGAAATAACTCCTACTTTGGTACAACTTTTCCAAACTCAGGAACAACCCATGTTGGCTTCAATACATTAAATGATAATTTGGTACTTCCACCGCTTACTTGTCCCAGCGAAATTTGCTTTTACTGGCGAGCATCTGGCGCAAGTTCTAATTGGGATTTAGACATTGATTATAGCCAAGATAATGGCGCAACTTGGACGACCGTACAAACCATAATGACGACCGGAAGTGGCAGTCCTTTGACCTATAGTCAGACCTGTGTTACTTTGCCAACGGCCTCTTTTACCGCTCCTTTTTCAGATATTCTATTACGTTTTAACCAATCAAGACGTGTAGGGGGCTCTTGTTATTTGGATGATGTCTGTGTATCGAGCGGCACTTGTACTGTTGCCCCTACTCAACTAACATTTAGCGGACTACAATCAGGATGTTTGCAAGCAAATACGCCTTTTTCGGTCAATATTTGCGCGACCGATGCAGGCGGAAATGTGGACAATACCTACGCCAATAGTATCACCGTAACGCAAGCAACAGGAAGCGGCACTTTGTCGGGCACATTGAGCCAAATTGCGGCAAATGGCTGTGCAACATTCACGAATTTAAGCTTTTCGGCAGCGGATACGTACACGCTTTCCGCAACATCTAGCGGACTAAATGGCTCCTCCAGCCCTATTCAAATGGTAGGTACTTGCCCGACCACCAATACCCTCAAAATAATGACTTATAATCTGCTTCAATATCCGAATAGCACCAATCTTTGTAGCAACCCCACTGTCATTCCTAATCGAGCAGATACCTTAGCGATTATTACCTCCTATGTAGAGCCAGATGTATTGATGGTTTGTGAATTACAAACAGAGGCAGGCGCAGATTTTATTTTGAATAATGCTTTGAATATCAACGGCTTAACAAAATATGCACGCGCCGGTTGGAGCGTCAATACTTCGCCAGGAGGCACAAGCTTGAATAATGGTTTTTTCTACAATACAGACCAATTGACCTTCTATTCGCAAGACAAAATTCCGACTGATGTGCGTGATATTAATGTCTATACCTTGTACTCGAATGACCCCAATTTAGCGAACCATCAAGACACCATTTTTATGGACTTTTATGTGGCACATCTGAAGGCGGGAAGTGGTGTTGGAGAACAGGCACAACGCGCAATAGAATGCCAAGCTATTCAAGATTACATAACTGCTCAGCCTAGTGATAGAAATGCCATAATTGGAGGTGATTTTAATGTATATGACAGCTCAGAAACGGCTTATCAAACGCTTTTGAGTGGTTCATATCCTTTCAATGACCCTATTAATAGCCCCGGAAGTTGGGCAAATAATGCCGCATTTGCAAGCATACATACACAATCGACACGCGCCTTTGGCGACCCTGCTTATGACTGCGGCGCGACGGGCGGCGTAGATGACCGGTTTGATTTTCTTTTGCTAAGTAACTCAGTAATGAATAATGCGCAAAATGTGCAATATGTCGCCAATAGTTATACCGCTTTAGGCAACAATGGCAGTACTTTAAATCGTGCAATTAATTCAAATGATAATACCAGTAATATTCCGCAAAATGTACTAAATGCACTTTATTATATGAGCGACCATTTGCCTGTTTTATTAGATGTAGAGATAACATTTCCATTGCTTTTACCTGTCGAGCTGACCCATTTTTCTGCTCAGCTTACAACTGAAAAATCAATAGAACTAAATTGGAATGCCATAGAAAATGAAGTTGAAAACTATGAAATCGAACGGAGTATTGATGGACTTTATTTTCAGAAAATAGCAAACCAAAAGGCAGGCCATAATACTTATCAATATATAGATGAGCATTTGCCAACAGGAATTAAAGAAATATATTATCGACTTAAAATCAATGACTTAAATGCTTATTATGAGTATTCTAAATTGAAAACCGTATTTGTAAATACCCATGAATGGACTGTCAAGGCTTTTCCAAACCCCGCGAATAATGAACTAAATATCCAGTTTTTGGGAATACAAAATACCACCGCAAATATTCAATTATTTAATAATGTAGGACAATTGTTTTTTCAAGAAAAAGGGAATACCCAAAATAGCATAACAATAGATTTGGAAAACTGGGAGAGAGGTCTCTATTGGCTATTTATTGAAAGCGAAAATGAATATATACGTCAAGCCATCCTTATTCAATAAATAAATTATAATTTTTAACAATAACAATAAAACAAAATAATAATTATCTTAAGCATGTATTAAGATTTAATTTATTTATTTTGTAATGGTGCACTTTTGTTGACAATACCCTATCTTTGTCACTAACTATGTAAGTGTATGTACTTCCCAATGCTTGAATTCATAATCTATTTGACCATTCAAAGGAGATTATTTATAACTCAAGGTCCAGTGTAATTTTTAAGTATAAAGCCTATTAATCTCCAATGACAATTACTTCCTAAATAGTCAGTCAAGTTGTTGAAAAACAATAAGTTAAGTAACGATAAAAGAATAAGCCAGTCATTTCGACGAATTTGTTTTGGTCTTAGTTCTTCTTTAAAAGAAGGATAATTGTTGATACTTTGACTGATTTTAAAGTAAAAAAAAGGGCAATAGAGACCGTCCAAATGGCGAAGTTATTTTGTTGTCCTTACTAAGAACATTAAACACAATAAAATATCAATAATTTTTTTGTAAATTGTTGATGACAAGCAAATTATAGTCCATGAAAAATTTCACACCGCACTTCATTACGAAGTGGCTACTGTTATTTTGTATCTCCTTTTTTTCACAAGAAGTATTCTCGCAGGCCTGCACGCCTAACATTATTGACGCGACTTGTTTCGACGATGGAACAGGCGAAATGTATAATAATGTCGTTATCAGCGAAGTTTCTGGTGATGCAGGGCAATCAGATGGTTGTAACGATGGACTGGTAGAAATAGCCGGCCCTCCGGGTACGAATATCGGTTGTATGGTTGTGTCTAATTCAGAATGGGCAGTGCTTATTCCACCCAATACGCTTATTCCCGCAGATGGTGTTTATTTGATTGCTTGTAGCCAAGATATGAATGGAAATTGCGGCGTAGGTGGAGATGGAACGGCTACGACTTTTGTCGATGGGAATGGTTTGGCTTGTGACAATTGTGATTTTCCGGGCTTAGATGGCATTTCTGGAAATACAGGTGGACCAGCAGACGGAAGCGTGACCAATAATGAAATTGACTTAGATGTTTGTGACCCTGATGCACAGATTTTTTATGATAGAGCAGCAACTGGTTTTACGATAGATAATGCAAATACGAGTGATGGTGACCAAGTGATGTTATTCTTACCTGATGGCACACCACATGACGGTATTTATTGGGGCTTGCCAACTACTACTAGCGGTGGTGGTGTAACCCTCGGTGGTGCTTCTGGTAGTGCTGACGCGGTAGTTATTCAAATTTCTGGACAAACTTATACTCTAGGTGATAATGATCAAGATGGTATCGTTAATAATAATCCTAACAATTTTTACTTTACAACTGGACCACAAGTAGGTTTATCGGGTAGAGGTGATAGAAGAACAGATTTAGGGGCAGAAATGGTGCCTGTTTTACCAACAAATGATGCTTGTCCTTGTAACACAACTGCTAATCCGGGTACATTTACCATGCCTTCGCTTTCCGATACTGATTTTTGGTTTTATATGGAACAAGCTGCTGATGTTGCAGGAGGAGAAGGAATTTCGGGGGTTTTTCAAGGTTGTAATTCTTCTTTTCATCGCCTAGATGCGGGCACTTCTGATGGCGGTTCGGCAGGGCCTCCTAACTCCAATGCTTCTCATGCAGACGGAGAAACAACAGTAGGTATGATGGGCGTAGTTGAAAGCTTTAGTCCAACTACTTTTACACCATCTTCTTGCGATGCTAATCATGTTGATGCAACGAATATGGAGACGCAATGGGCATATACAGACCATCCTACGCCCGGACAGGCAAATGATGAAGCGACATTTATGTTTACGGCTAGTGCAGAAGCTGTTTGTGATATAAATACACCCGTTACTTTTACGGTCGAGATATACAATTATCAACACGTTTCGGATGACCAAGACGTTTTCTCTGGTGATAATGATACGCGCACAGGCTCGTTAATCAACGACCCTGTTTTAGGAGATGCACAAACCTGGATGTCTTACACCGTTGTTGGCGAAACAACGACGATGACTTATACCGTTAATTCTTGGCCAGCGGCAGGTACCTATGAATTTGATTTAGTGTGGGATGATTATTCTAATGCACTAGGTACAACAGGCAACCCTGGCAACCAAGAGAACCCCAATGAATGCTACGAAACAAAGACTTATACGATAACGGTCGTTGACCCATTGACAGTGATAGACAATATGATTGATTGTGACGCAGGCGATAGTCCTACGGGCACCATTAACGTTAACAATTTCATCACAGGTGGCTCAAACAATAGCTTCACCTTAACGGATGATGCCGCTGTAAATGCACCTATCACTAATACTTCTGGCTTATTTAGTTTACCAGATGATGCAGCAGCAGGGCCTTATACCGTGACCGTTACAGATGGCTCTGCTTGTTCAGCAGATGTAGTTTTAACGATTGCTGACAATTGTGAAGAACCACCTGTCTGTCCAACGGCTTTAGTCAATACAGGTACGGAAGCTGATGGCGCATTATGTCCGGGTAGCACAATAGATTTATGCTTAGATGGTACAGATTTGCCAGCAGGCGGTCAAATTTGTTGGTATGAAGTGCCAACAGCTGGCGCAACGCCAAATGCGACGACAGATGCATTGATTGGTTGTGTAAATATTCCTGCGGGAGCAGGAGCACCAACGAATACAGTACCAGTCATTAATGAAATTTTATTTGATGGACCAGCGGGTTGTGATGGTAGTAGTACTTCTGGTGAATTTATCGAAATTACCGTTGCTCCAGGGACTGATTTAAGTTGTTATATTTTAACAGATGGCGACTGGGAAATCCTTATTCCTGATGGAACTTTAGCGCCAGCGGATGGCTATTTATTAATTGCAAATGCAACGGCTATTATGAGTTGTACTGCAGGAACACCAGCATGGGCAAGTGATATAGATATTGATGTAGCGACTTGTAACTGTACTTCTGGGGAGACAACTATAATGGAGTTAACGAATGGAGGTGAATTTGTTAATCTATATGATGCCGCAGGTACATTTATTCACGGAATGGTTTTCGATGTGCCTTCAGCTGGAAATTCTCCAACAGGCACAGAGACAGTAGGAGCAACAGCAGCGGGTTGTACACCTCCGGCTTCAGTAGCTTTAGCTCCGCCACTGGGCTATCCAATTGCAGATGCGAATTACCCACAAGGAGATGGCGAATCTATTGGTTTAACAACCGATGGCGACCCGAATTCTGGTATTGATGTAATGGGAGATATTCAGGTAGGTAATCCAATTATTACTCCTGGTGGTCCGAATGCGGCACCAGTACCAGCACCGCCACCATGCTTAACCATTACTTTAGATGATACTTATTGTTCAGGTGATATTTTTGTAAATTCTTTAATAATAGGCGCACCAAGTTCTTGTCCAGCAGGTTCAGATATAGGTGTTCCTTCTGCATTTACGATGAGGTGTCCTTCTGCAGATTTAGTTGCTGAAGGCCTTGACGTTTGCCATGCTGATCAAGGCAATGCCAACCTAACGGTTAATCTTTCTGGTTTGGGCGCAGGCGATATGTATTCTATTGTCTATGCAATAGATGGCCTTGCACAACCTGCTATTACGGCGACAGGAACAGCAACAACAGCGATGATAAACATCACTGGACCAACTGCGGGAGAATTAAAAATAAGTCTTGTTTCTGTTACAAATACTACTGCAAATGGCTGTACAGGAACAATAGATACAGATGAAGCTTGCGTAAATATTCGAGCAACTCCTACTGCTACGATTACAGCAGCTACTGATATTATGGCTTGTGATGGCACAGACGATGGCTCAGTAACGTTTAGTTTTACAGGCAATGGCCCTTATGATTTTGCTTATACAATTAACGGTGGAGCTCTTATAGAAATCTCTAGTGTCTCTTCGCCTTATACATTAAATACGACTACACCCGGTGTTTATGCCTTGGGCAGTATTGCCGATGATAGCGGTTGTGAAGGCACAATTGATGTAGCTACCCAAACCGTCAGTAATAACACCGCAGGCGCGGCAGTAGTAAGCGTCGTTCAACCTGCACAAGTGTGTAATGACGGCACGATTTCTTTTGACCTAACAGACGATACACAAGTTGATTTAACACCAGATTATGTTGCCGCAGATTTCGCGTTTTTCGCGATTGACCCGAATGGTTTAACACCATCTCAACAAGCAAATCCGGCTTTCCAAATTAATTCAGTTAATAATATTACTAGCGACCAAACGGTGTACGCTTTATATACTGACCCAATTACAGGCTGTCAATCTACAGCAACTATTATGTTGGATGTAGATGCAGGTCAATGTGCAGGCTGTCCAATAGTGGGAAGCATAGCAACGATTAATCCAGTATGTTTTGGTACTGCTTTCGATGTGACTGCCAGCGGTTTGAATGAATTAGCAATGGTGGACAATGGCAACCAAGACTTCGGTATTGAGTTTGTTGCATTTACTGCTGCCACTGCCGATCCTTATGCGGGAGGCACAAGTTTAGGTACTGTTGCAAATGGTAGTTTAACGGGCGTTAATCCCAACCAAATGGCAATGGTGACAGGTGTAGGTGGCAGTTTAGCCGCAGGCGATTATGTCGTTTATGCCATTTTAACTCCTGACCCAACCGACGCAGCTTGTCGTCCTTCAGCTAACACCACTTTAACGGTCAATGCTTTACCAACTTTCACTCCAGGCGCAGCCGCCGAAGCTTGTATGGGCGCAACTAGTGCGGATTTGGCTTATACCATGACCGAAAATTGCCCTGACCAATACAGTATTGACTTTGAAGACGCGGCAGAAGACGCGGGCTTTGTAGATGTTGCAATTACAGCTTTACCAATTAGCCCTATTAGCTTGACTATTCCAGCAGGCGCAGCAGCAGCGACTTATAATGCAACGATTACCGTTACTAATTCTGGTAATTCTTGTATGAGTACCCCAACGGCATTTACCGTTATTATTAATGCTCCACCAACTGCAACACCTGTCGCAGCGATGATTTGCGAAGGCGGTTCTACAACTGTTGACGGCAATCCTTCAGGCGGTTCTGGAATTTATACCAACCATGCTTGGACAGATTTAGGAACAGGAACAAGTACAGGTTTTACATTAATGGATACAAATACACAAACGGTCAGCGTGGACGGCACAACTGCTACCACTGGCACGATTAATTTACAATATCAAGTCACAGATGATAATGGCTGTGTAGGAATGGAAAATGTAACCATCACAGTTAACGAAGCAGCAACCGCTGATGCAGGCGCAGACCAAACTACTTGCGGCACAGCACCAGTTGCATTAAGCGCAACCACCAATGGCACAGGCACTTGGTCAGGTGGCGCAGGCACATTTGATGATGCAACAATGGCAAGCACCAATTACAATCCAACAGCAGCTGAAATTGGTACTATGGTTACACTAACGTTTACGACAAGCGACCCAGATGCAGGTGGCCCATGTGTGACAGCAAGCGACGATATGGTGATTACTATTGACACCGAACTAGATGCTGAATTTGCATACAATCCAACGGCATTCTGCCAAAGTGATACCGACCCAACGCCTACGCATACAACGGGCGTAGATGGCATGTATATGTTCACCGCAACAGTAGGCGGACCAACTTTAGTCATCGACCCAATGACGGGTACGATTGATTTAAGTGCTTCAGATGTAGGAACTTACGAAGTGACGAATACCGTTTCTCCACCAACTCCATCGCCAGTTGATTTGATAATCACGGGCATTATTGATGGGCCTCTAGCGGGTGGTACACCGAAAGCAATTGAGCTATATGTCATTAATGATATTCCAGATTTAAGTATTTATGGTTTAGAAAATGCAAGTAATGGTGGAGCTTCTGGCGGCGCAGCAGAATACAACTTTCCTGCTGATGCAGTAGTTGCTGGTACTTACATTTACCTAGCTTCGGAAAGCACGCAATTTATGAATTGGTTTGGTTTTGCCCCAACTTATACAACTGGAACAGTCACCGGAAATAACGGCGACGATGTTATCATTTTATACAATGGCACAACAGCTATCGATGCCTTCGGTGAAGTAGGAATAGATGGTAGTGGCGAAAATTGGGAATACCTCGACGGTTGGGCATATCGTATGGATATGGATAATGCAACACCTGCCTTTGACGAAAATAACTGGTTATATAGCACTCCGAATGCACTAGATAATGAAACTTCTAATGCAGCCGCAGCAACACCATTCCCTCTGGGTACTTATGTGGGCATCATGTCCACCGTTTGCCCGCCTGCTATGGTAATGCAAACCATCACTATTGAGCAAGCACCAGACCTAAGCACGGCAGATATGCCGGTGATTTGTAATGGTGAAAGTTTTGATTTGACTTCGCTAACTATCATGGATGCGAATAACACCACGGGTACATTTAGCTACCACAGTGCAACGCCTGCCAATGCTGGTAATGAATTAGCTAGCACGATGGTAAGCCCTGCGGTATCAACTACGTATTACATACTCAAAACAACAAATACAGCAAGTTGTACGGATGAATTAGCGGTAGAAATACAAGTATCGACCATTAATAATATAACGGCAACAATGGTTTGTACCTCTCCAACGACCTACGAATTACGTATCACATTTGATAGAACAATAGAAGGCGCAAGCGGTCAATTCAATGCTAATGTAAACGGCACAACTATCGGCCCAATTACTTACGCTGACTATGACGCAGCCATTACCGCAGATGGTTACTATACGCTAATGAACGCTTCATTCGACCCATCCAATATGGAGTTAAATGTACCCGTCACCATTACCGACGCAGATGCTGCCGACAATGGCAATCTATGCAGCGGCATGACTACTTTCAATGAAGACGATTGCTGTCCTGCTGATGCCGGTGATTTAATGGCAAGCGCAACCGAAATTTGTAATAACCAAACACCTGCAACAGTCACCGCAGACTACACAGCAGCCGATGAAACAGACCCTAATGCAGCTGGGTTTACTTATATTTGGATAGTGACCGACGGCACCGCGCCGTTTACTATTGTCAATGATATTGATGGAAATATAGCGGCTGCAGAAGGGGCTAATAGCGCACCTTATACGGCTACTTTACCTGAATTGGCAGCGGGTACTTATTGCTTGCACGGCATTAGCTATCAAGGTACATTTGCTGATTTTACAGCTCAAAATTATACAACAGCACAAGCCATACAGGATGACATAGACGCCGCGACTATTTGCGCCGATATTGAATTAAACTGCATTACTTATACAGTTAATGAAGCTGCAACTGCCGACGCAGGTGCAGACCAAACGGTTTGTGGCACCGCAGCAGTTGCCTTAGCAGCTACAACGAATGGCACAGGCGCATGGACAGGTGGCGCAGGTACTTATGATGATGCAACAATGGCAAGCACCAATTACAACCCAACAGCGGCTGAAATCGGTACAATGGTCACTCTGACTTGGACAACTGCTGACCCAGACGCAGGCGGCCCATGTGTGGCAGCAAACGACGATATGGTCATCACGATTGACATGGAATTGGATGCAGAATTTGCTTATAATCCAACAGAATTTTGTCAAAGCGATACCGACCCAACGCCTACACACACTACGGGTGTAGATGGAACTTATACATTTACTGCAACGCTAGGCGGCCCGACTTTAGTGATTGATGCAATGACAGGTGTAATTGACCTAAGTGCTTCAGATGCAGGTACTTATGAAGTGACAAACACCGTTTCCTCTCCACCACCTGCACCAGCAGATTTGGTGATTACGGGCATTATTGATGGACCTTTAGCCGGCGGAACTCCGAAGGCGATTGAGTTGTATGTCATTAATGATATTCCAGACTTAAGCATTTATGGTATAGAAAATGCGAGCAATGGTGCCGCTTCTGGCGGTGCAGCAGAATACAACTTTCCTGCGGATGCAGTCACGGCAGGCACATACATTTACCTAGCTTCGGAAAGCACGCAATTTATGAATTGGTTTGGCTTTATGCCAACTTATACCAACGGAGGCGTTACTGCTAATAATGGCGACGATGTGATTATTTTATACAATGGCGCAACAGCTATCGACGCTTTCGGTGCGGTAGGAACAGACGGTACTGGCGAAAATTGGGAATACCTCGACGGTTGGGCATATCGCATGGATTTAGATAATCCAACAGCTGCCTTTGATGAAAACAACTGGACATATAGCGGAAGAAATGCCCTTGACGGAGAGACCGACAATGCAACAGCTAATACGCCATTTCCGCTAGGCACTTATCAAGCGGCAATGTCCACGGTTTGCCCGCCTGCTATGGCAATGCAAACCATTACCATTGAGCAAGCACCAGATTTGAGTACGGCAGATATGCCAGTGATTTGTAATGGTGAAAGCTTTGATTTAACAACGCTAATCATTACCGACGCGAACAATACAACGGGCAATATTACCTTTCACAGTGCGACGCCTGCTACGGCAGCAAATCAATTAGCTAGCACGACGGTAAGCCCTACTATATCAACGACTTATTATGTTTTAAAATCTACCAATGCGGCAAGTTGTGCAGACGAATTAGCGGTAGAAATACAGGTTTCGACCATTAATAATGTAATGGCAACAATGGTTTGTACCTCTCCAACGACCTACGAATTACGTATTACATTTGATAGAACAGTAGAAGGCGCAAGCGGTCAATTCAATGCTAATGTAAACGGCATCCTTATCGGGCCAATTACTTATGCTGACTACGATGCAGCTGTAGCAACAGACGGTTATTTTAGCCTAACAGACCCATCGTTTGACCCATCCAATATTGAGTTGAATGTACCCCTTATCATCACCGACGCGAATGTTGCTTCTAATGGCAATTCATGTAGCGGCATGACGACCTTTAACGAAGACGATTGCTGTCCTGCTGATGCCGGTGATTTGGTGGCAACAGTGACCGAAATTTGTAATGACCAAATGCCTGCAACCGTTAGCGCAGACTATACCGCAGCCGATGAAATAGACCCGAATTCAGGTGCAACAGCACCAACTAATGTGCGCCTAAACGAAATTCGTATTGACCAACCGGGCGGCGATGATGACGAATACTTCGAGCTATGTGGCATGCCCGGCACGGATTTAAGCAATTTAACGCTTATCGTCATTGGTGATGGCAATGCGACAACAGCTAGTGGCGTCATCGAAAATGTAACGGCTTTGACAGGTCAAACTATACCAGCAACAGGCTATTTCGTAGCAGCAATGAACACCTTTACACTCGGCACAGCAGATTTAGAGACCAGTTTAAGTTTTGAAAATAGCGACAACTTAACCTTCTTTTTAGTAGATGGTTTTACAGGAAGTAATGGCGATGATTTAGACACAGATGACGATGGCGTTTTGGACGCAATGCCATGGGCGAGCATCGTCAGCGAAGTGGCTTTAATAGAAACGGTGGGCAGCGGCGAGCAAATTTATAGCACCATCACTATTGGTCCAGATGGCACATTTGTTCCGGCACATTCTTTCTTTGATGGGGTGAATTGGCAAATCGGTCAATTCGACCCAGTAGGTGGCGACGATACGCCCGGCGCAGCTAATATTGCACAAGACTTTGCTTATATCTGGGTAGTAACTGACGGCACGGCGCCGTTTACTATTGTCAATGATATAGACGGAAATATAGCAGCCTTTGAAGGCTTAGGTAGCGCGCCTTATACTGCTACTTTGCCAGAGTTGGCAGCAGGCACTTATTGCATCCATGGTATCAGCTACCAAGGTACATTTGCAGATTTTACAGCAGCAAATTATACCACCGGACAAGCATTGCAAGATGATATTGATGCAGGAACTATTTGTGCAGATATTGAATTAGCGGATTGTATTCCTTATACGGTCAGCGAAGCAGCAACGGTAGATGTGGGCGCAGATTTAAGCACTTGTCAGATGGGCTTGGTCGCTTTAAATGCAACGACAAATAGCACAGGAATGTGGACAGGCGGCGCAGGTATATTTACGAATGCGAATAATGCTAGCACGACTTACGCGCCAGCAGCTAGCGAAGAAGGCACGACGGTTACTTTGACTTTTACAACCATCGACCCAGATGGGGCAGGGCCGTGTGCAGCCGCAAGTGATGCCTTGAATTTGACGATTAATAGTCAAGGTGATGCCAACTTTACTTATCCTGATTTGGCTTTTTGTCAAGATGAATTTCAGACCTTATTGCCAATATTTACCACAGGCGTAGCGAATAGCTTTAGCTATACCACCACCGCAGGCGGTCCGAATTTAGTGATTAACCCAGCAACGGGTGAAGTCATTGTGTTCGCATCTGACCCAGGGGTTTATGAAGTATCGAATACTATTCCTTCTTGCGGCAACCTAATGATTACAGGTGTTATGGATGGTACTTATATTGGCGGTAGCCCCAAAGTAATCGAATTGATTGCTTTGCAAGACATTGCTGATTTAAGTTTATACGGTTTAGGCGCAGCTAATAATGGCGGTGGTTCAGATGGTATAGAATTTACCTTTCCTGCCGATGCAATTACCGCAGGTACGCATATATACGTGACGAATAATTCAGTAGATTTTGAAACTTGGTTTGGCTTTTCTGCCAATTATGAAACCAATACAGCCGTGGCGATCAATGGCGATGATGCGATAGAATTATTCTGTAATGGCAATATTCTAGATGTTTTTGGTGACATTAATACCGATGGTTCTGGCCAGACTTGGGAATATACCGACGGCTGGGCATATCGCTCGAATGATGCTTGCCCAAACAACGGTTCTTTCGACGAAACGGCTTGGACATACAGCGGCACAAATGCTTTAGACAATACCGTTGACAATAGCGTCGCTACTCCGCCATTTCCAAATGGAACGGCAACAACGATTTGCACAGGCGGCTGTCCTGATGCTATCGAAACGCTGACTTTAGTGATTAATCCAGTACCTACAATTGACGTACAACCAATAAGTGCAGCAGCTTGTGAAGGCGAACCTGCGACCTTCTCCGTGACGGCTTCTGGCCCGAATGTAAGCTACCAATGGTTTCAAAATAACATTGCTTTAAGCAATGGCGGTATTTATAGCGGCACCAATACGCCAGTCTTAATGATTAGCGATAATACAGGTTTGAATGGCGCGACGTTCCACGTAATTGTCACGACTGAAAACACGCCTGACCCTGATTGTCCGGTACAAAGTGAGACAGTGACCTTGACCGTTGCTGTTAATCAATTGGCTTGTAATAATGGCGTACAAGTGTCTTTCGACGAAAATTGCGAAGCACTCATTACGCCAGATATGATATTAGAAGGCAGCTTCTTTGAAGATTTTATTGATATAGAAATTGTCAATAATGTTGGTCAGATTTTGCCAAATCCATTGACGGGCGAATATGCAGGGCAAACTTTAACGGTGCGTGCTACTGATATTTGTACCGATAATTTATGCTGGGGCAGCATTACTTTAGAAGATAAGTTAGGCCCAGAAATGACTTGTACTAATGTACAAATTGACTGTACACAAGACCCGAATAATCCAGCATTTGTTCCACTTCCAATAGCTACAGATGGCTGCGATGGCTTGTTAAATGTAGAGATTACCAACGAAACAATTGACGCAGATGATGCCTGTACAATAGTCACCATCATGCGTACTTATACGGCTTTCGATAGCTTTGGCAATGAAGGCGAAAGCTGCATCCAAACCATCGAAATACTACCGGGTTTAGCACCTGATTTTCCAGCAGATGCAACTTGGACTTGCGAAGAATATGATGCTTTCCCGAATGTAACTCATCCAACTCCATTGACGGGAATATTAAGCACCACGGGTAGCGGTATTCCAAATATAGCGGAAGGTACGTATTGCAATTACACCGTTACTCACTCGGATGATACTTTACAAACTTGTGGCGGTTTATTCAAAATCGTACGAACTTGGACGGTCTTAAATTGGTGTAATGGCGAACTCGTAACGCTTGACGCGAACGGCGATGATAACATTCAAATTATCAAAATAGCGGACGATATAAAGCCAACTATTCTACAAGATGCGATTTTTGTAGATGCAAATATTGCGGGCGTACATCCGCAGCCTTGTCGTTCGACAGAAGTATTGCCAGCAGCAACTATCATGGATAATTGTGCGGGTATTATGGATGTACAGACCTTTACGCCAACAGGTGTCATTGATGGCAACGGTGGCGCAATTCCTGCACCAGGCTTGGAAGTAGGCACTTATGATATTACTTATGTTGCAACTGATAGTTGTGGTAATGTAGGCGAATTGACCGTTCAATTGACCGTAAAAGACGACATCGCGCCAGTGGCAGTATGTGACCAATTGACGCAAGTCAGCATTCCTAATATTGGCGATGCAACGGTTTATGCCGAAACTTTTGACGATGGCAGCAGCGATAATTGTTGCCTCGACCGCTTTGAAGTACGTCGTATGCAGAACTTCTGCCCTGGTCAATTAGGCGACTTGGTATTGGGCGAAAGCGTGCATTTCTGTTGTGAAGATATTGGACAAACACGTACCGTGGTTTTACGCGTTTACGATTGCTACGATAACTTTAACGAATGTATGGTGGAAGTCTTAGTGGAGGATAAATTGCCACCTGTATTGGCAGAATGTCCGGCTGATGAGGCGATTAACTGCGATGTGTTCTACAATAATATCGAAGTGGATTTAGATTTGGCGGCAGCAAATAATAATGACGACCCAGCCATATTAAATGACCTATTCGGTATGCCGACTTATATCGACAACTGCGACATGACTGTTGTGCCGACCTACGAAACAACAATCAATAGCTGTGGCGAAGGCAGTATCACACGGACTTGGACGGCAAGCGACCCTAGCGAAAATGCTGCCGAAACCTGTACGCAAATTATCACTATCCATCATGTAAACAATTGGGAAGTGGAGTTTCCTGCCGATATTACGGTGACTTGCGGCAATGATTTACCAGACTTTAACGAACCGACCGTTTTCTTTGATGATTGTGAATTGATTGCAATAGCGCACGAAGATATCGTCTTCAATATTGTTCCTGATGCCTGTTATAAAATTATTCGGACTTGGACGGCCATCAATTGGTGTGTCTATGATGGCGATGACTTAGATGATGACTTACAAATTGGCTTCAACGGTCGCCGCTTCCGCGATGGCACGGACGGAGTGATGAGCTACCAACAAGTCGTGAAAGTGATTGATAATATAGCGCCAGTGATTGTTTGCCCAGCCATCGAAGATTATGAAGTAGATGGTAATTGTTTGGCAATTGTGACGCTTCCTTTTGCCGTGGATACCAGCGATTGTAGCAATGCTATAACGGTGACGGTGAGCAGCGATTTAGGTCTGGGTTATGGGCCATTCACGGATATTGAGCCAGGAACTTATACTGCTACTTACACGGCGACGGATAATTGTGGCAATAGTCAAAGCTGCGAAACGACCTTCCATGTAGTCGATAATAAAGCACCAACGCCATACTGTGTAAGTGGCTTAGTTGTCGAATTGATGGGCGTAGATACCGATGGCGATGCAATAGCAGACGAAGGCATGTTAGATATTTGGGCAAGTGATTTCGATGCTGGTAGCTTCGATAATTGTTCGGATGTAAGGCTAAGTGTTTGGTTAAATATGGACGACGAAAGCCAAGCGGACTCAACAGTAATGTTAGCTTGCGATTCGCCTTTCGAATGGAATTTTGGCGTAAATACCGTTTATCTTTACGTCACTGATGCAGCCGGCAATACTGATTTTTGTGTAACGACTTTAATCGTAGAAAGTAATCCAAACATACCTACTTGCATAAGCAATGACCCACAAATAGCGGGTACGATACAAACCGAAAGCGGAACAGCCATAGAAGTAGTAGAAGTCAGCGTAAATGCGAATAATGCGACAATTACCACAACTGAAACAGGCGATTTTGTCTTTGAATTAGCGGCAGGTGGAGACTATACCATTGTGCCTACCAAAGACATTAATCCACTCAATGGCGTAACTACATATGATTTGGTATTAATTAATCAACATATTTTAGGAACGAATATATTGGACACGCCTTATAAGCGTATTGCTGCCGACGCGAACAACTCGCAAAGCATCACGGCTTATGATTTGGTGCAATTACGTCGCCTTATTTTAATGGTTGATACCGAATTTGCAAACAATACTAGCTGGCGTTTTGTGAGCGCGGACTATACCTTCCCGAATGCACAAAATCCGTGGCAAACGGCTTTCCCTGAGACCGCAGATTTCAATAATTTACAAGCTAATGAAACCGCTAATTTCATCGGTGTAAAAATCGGTGATGTCAATGGTTCGGCAGCAGCAAATTCATTGATGAATGACACGGAAGAACGCAGCGGAAGTCGTTTTGATATTCATATTGATAATCAAGATTTTGAGAAAGGCGCGCAAATTCGCATTCCTTTTTCTACGCAACAACTAGATAAATTAGGCGCGCAATTTACGCTAGATATTGACCAAGATATTTTGGAAATAGAAAGCCTAGAAGCAGCTAACTGGCAAGCCGAGCATTTCAATACGAACTTACTAAATGACCATGCTATTACGGCAAGTTGGAATGGCAAACTAATAGGGGAAGAGTTGTTTGTTTTGGTCGCTACGGCGAAAAAAGCGGGACAATTGAGCGACGTATTTAGCATTAGCGATCGCTATACTAAAGCAGAAGCTTATACGCATACTGGTCTAGTAGAACCGGTGGCTTTAGTTTTTAATGCGCCTAATTTAAACGACTTAATACTGCACCAAAACGAGCCTAATCCATTCACTATTAGCACGACTATTCGTTATGAATTGCCGGCAGCTAGTCTAGTGACACTAACGGTTAGCGATGCAATGGGTAAAGTGCTTTGGACAAAAGAAACAGCAGGGCTACAAGGTATGAATAGCTTGCCACTAGCAGCTAAAGACTTAGCAGCAGGTGTTTATTATTATCAAATTAAAACACGAACTGACGCAATGACACGAAAAATGATAGTCGAGTAGTTGGTAAGTACATGACCCTATTTATATCGTCATAGCTGCACAAAAGGTCAAAACCTCCCACTTTAATTTCCATAACTCATTGACTATCTGTAAACTTTGAAATTAAATGGCACTAATTTTTATTTATAAATGGCACACTTGAAGAAATAAGAGGAAGATGAATAAGGGTAGCTATGGAAAGGATATGGACAGACCGATTGAGTTTACTTTTTTTCGTTTTTCTTCATTTGGCTTTCACGGACATAAGTATAAAGAGTAGGCTTAGAGATATTCATCATTTGGCAAATTTCTTTGACCATCAATTCTTTTTTGTTGTATAAATCAACGACCACTTTTCTTTTATTTTCATCCAAAGATTTTGGTCTTCCGCCCAATCTACCTCTGGAGGTTCGGCAATCATAGCTACGAAATCCGCCGCATGAATCACACAAAAAGTTTAAAATCTGTATCAAGTGGAGGTACATCCTGTTCCATATCTACATGATAAGAGCCATATCTATTCATGTGTTCCATTCGATAAGGAGAAAAATTTTGCAGCGTTTCTTTGTTGATTTTATATCCTTCTTGCCCCAATTCTCTAAGCACTCTGGTCATTTCTTGAGTATTGTAAAGGATAAGTAGATTGGCAATTAAATGGTTGTATTTGATTACCTTGGTCTGCTCATGTTTTAAGTTTTCTCGAATCATTCCGTGGTTGGCAAAAGCAATCCATTTTGCGAAATTATTAAATTCTTCACTTTTATTGGTAGCAGCATTTATCGTTTTTCGTAATGTGGCATCGTGATAATATTTCGTTAAAAATCCCGTTCTAACGGCACGTCCTAACTCTCGAAAAGCATAATATAATTTGTTTTTTTTATTGTTAGTACCTAGCCTTTTCAAAATAGCCGAAGGGGTGATTTTACCTGTTTTGATAGAGAGTGCAACCCGTAGCATATCAGGAAAATGCGTTTCAATTAATTTCCAGTTAATGGGCTCGCCAAAGGTTTCTTCAATATGTTTAAAAGTAGTCGTTTTATCTGGTCGATACATCGTTAGCACTTTACTTTTTTTGATTCGAGGCATTAATTGGGGTACATTCGGGATACGCCCAAAAAGTTGTCACTTTAAATCTCTCATAGCTTCCTTTTAGCAATCGCCTCATAAAAAGCCTTTTGCGTATCAATAGCTGCGGTATTGGTATAAATCTGTGTAGTATCAGGTTGTTCATGTCCGAGAAAAACTTGCAAATAATCTTTAGCCATTCCATCTTCTACTAAGAAAGTAGCTCTGGTATGGCGGAGGGTATGCGGAGTAACCTCCAAGGAATAAATTTGAGCATTGCTGGCAATTTCTTTTACAATTTGTTGAATGCGTCGATTGGTGTACCGTTCATTTCTACGAGTTCTAAAAATTGGCCCACTTTTTCTGCCTTTCAGATGAGTAGATAACAGCCTACCTAAATTTTCTTCGATTGGGACTTCTCTACGTTTACTGCCTTTTCCAGAACGAATGACAATTCTCAATTCATTAAAATAAATGTCATCGGCATTAAGAGAGGTAAATTCATTAACTCTCGCTGCTGTTTCAAACAAGGTCTGCATTATCAGCCCTATCTTAGATGATTTATCATAAGCGGCATTAATGAAATCCTGATATTCTTTTCTGGATAATCGTTTGACCGTTCCTTTGTTTTTCTTTTCTGGTTTAAGTTCTAATTTCTTTCGGACCTCCTTAAAAATATATTGCGATTGACTATAGCTAATATTCTGCTTGGCAAACTTCTTCGCAATGAAATTAATAATTGGCTTAAAATTCGATGATTTCATAGTTTCGCATTTTTATTTTCAGAGGCGAAAAAGTAATGCTTTTTTGGTAAAAAAAGAAGTGTTTCCGAGTTTAAAACGCTCTTGAGCTTCGCACTCTGAGCATTATGCGAAATTCGATTTTTCTTTTTTGAACCTCCTTTTATTAAAATATTTAGACATGGCATCCATTGAGCAAACAGCTTATCCCAGATTCACCGACGAAATTTTAGCTGAAGAAGATTTACAAAAATTATTTGACCCAACGGATGAAGAACTCAAGTTCGTCAAAATTCGCTCCAGAAAACCAAGCGGTAATCTTACACTTTTGCTTTTATTAAAAGCACATCAGTATTTAGGTCGGACAACTTCTTTAAGTAAAATCCCTAAGCAGATTCAACAGTATTTATCAAAGCAGTTGGAATTATCTGAGACTGTTCAACCATTAGAAGAAATAGAAACCAACAAAACTTCTTTTCATAGATACCGAAAAGCTATTCGACAATTTTTAACCGTTCAATCTTGGTCAGAGCAAGCAGAGCAACTCATTATGGAAGCAATGAAAAAAGCAGCTTTTACGATGAGTGACCCTGCGGATTTAATCAATATTGGGCTAAAAACACTTGCGGATAACAAATATGAAATACCTGCTTTTCGGAGATTGGATGATACCGCCAAGCATATTCGCCAGATAGTACATGTGCAAATATATGAACAAACAGCTCAATCTTTAACCGCAGAAGATAAGCAAATATTAGATGACCTATTAATCGTTGAAGGGGAAGATTACAAAAGTGATTTTACAAAAATAAAAGCAGCTCCAGGAAGAAATACCCTTAAACAAATGAGATTATGGGGGCAGCGATTGGAGTGGTTAAATGCGATTATCCAGCCGACTGATTTTATTAAGCATATAAAATATACCAAGGTTCGACAGTTTGCCGCACAAGCTAAACAATTGGAGGTAGGCGATATAAAAGACATTAGTAACTCCAATAAACGCTACACTTTTTTATTATGCTTTTTATCTGAAACCCAAATGAGAACACGGGACGAGTTGATAAATATGTTTTTGAAACGGATGCGTCAAACACATAATCGAGCGAAAGAACAATTGGAAAACTTGAAGGCGGAATATCGACTTTGGGAGGAACAAATGATGGAAACGCTTAATCAAGTTGTTGATTCTGCGGCGAAAGAACCCAAGGATAGTCTGCTTGGTAAGCGGGTCAGAAATATTTTAAATGAATACGGTGGAGCAGACACTATTTCCAAACGATATAAAATCGTATCGGTTTATCATGGCAATAATCATCTACCCTTATTGTGGAATAAACATCGAGCGCATCGAAAAGCAATTTATCAATTATTGAATTTGTTGGAAATCAAATCAGCGACTGAAGATGCAGGCTTATTGAAGGCATTTGAATTTATAAAACAATACCAAAATGCTAAACGGGATTATCTACCTAAATCCATCAAGTTGGATTTTTTATCCAATCGTTGGAAGGCTTATGTACAAACAAAATACGAAGGGAAAACGGTGTTTAAACGTCGGGAACTGGAGGTTTGCATATTGTCTCACTTGGCAGATGCTATTCGATACGGCGACTTATATGCGACGGGGTCAGAAGAATTCACGGATTTTAGAGTGCAGCTATTACCTTGGGAAGAATGCTTAACCTATTTGGATGAATATTGTGAAGGGGTTGGTTTACCCAATACAGCCGAGGAATTTATAGCTATGCTTCAGAAAAAACTTAGAAAAGCCTGTCAACAAACAGATGACTTATTCCCAGAGAACACTCATTTTACAATTGATGAATTTGGACAGCCTCATTTAAAGCGGTTAAAAGCTAAAGAAAAGCCAGATGGACTCAAGGAATTCCAAAAGAAAATGCGAGAACAAATGCCGGAACGTCATCTTTTGGATATATTGAAAAACGTTCAACATTGGAGCGATTTTACCAAACATTTTGGACCTCCATCTGGCTCAAAAACGAAAATGAAAGATGCGATTAGCCGTTATATTTTTACGGTCTTTGGCTAGGGTTGTAATCTTGGTGCGACACAAACTGCCAAACATATCAAAGGCAATATAACGCCACGAATTTTAAATCGAATTAATAATCAGCACATTACATCTGAAAAATTACAGGAAGCCTCAACGGATATTATCAATCATTATGCTCGGTTTGACCTGCCTTTTTTATGGGGAACGGGTAAAAGTGCTGCCGCAGATGGTACACACATTCAGCTTGTACAGAACAATTTAATTGGCGAACAGCACATTCGGTATAACGGATATGGAGGTATTGCCTACCACCATATTTCTGATACCTACGTTGCTTTATTTTGTAATTTTATAGCGTGTGGTGTTTGGGAAGCCGTCTATATTTTAGACGGTTTAATGAAAAATACTTCAAAACTGCAACCAGATACCGTGCATGCAGATACGCAAGGACAGAGTGAACCCGTATTCGGTTTGTCTTATTTATTAGGCATTCAGTTGATGCCAACGATGCGTAATTGGAATGATGTCACCTTTTACAAAGTCGATAAAAGTGATAGCTACCAGCATATTGATGAGCTTTTTACCGATACCATTGACTGGGAATTAATCAAAACGCATTGGAAAGACCTCCTGCAAGTTGTTATCTCTATCAATCAAGGCAAGGTGCTACCTTCTATGCTATTACAAAAGCTGGGAACGAATAGTCGAAAAAATAAACTCTACAAGGCTTTTCGTGAATTGGGGAGGGTTATCCGAACTATTTTTTTATTAGAATTTGCGAATTCAGAAGAAATGCGCCGAAAAATTCGAGCGACTTCCAACAAGGTAGAATCTTTCCATTTTTTCCACGACTGGATTACTTTTGGTGGATTTATTATTACAACTGGCGACCCTATTGAACAGCATAAACGAAATAAATATATCGACTTGATTGCTAATGCTGTCATGCTCCATAATGTAGCTGATATGACTAAAGTGATTGATGAATTGGTCAAGGATGGTGAGCAAGTTACTCCTGAATTATTATCTTTTTTGAGCCCTTATTTGACGGAGCATATTAAGCGATTTGGTCAATATTTCTTGGATAATGAAGATGTTCCCATGCCTTTAGAATTGCTTAAATTGATATTTTTGGAGAAGTGACAACTTTTTGGACGTATCCCGAATGTACCCCTAATAATATCTCTTTCAAATTCTGCTAATGCCGCAAAAAGATGAAAATTCAATTTTCCTATTGGAGTAGTCGTATCAATATTATCTTGTAAACTTTTAAACCCTACTCCCATATCTTGAAGCTTTGACATGAGACTTACCAAGTCACGTAAACTTCTACCCAAACGGTCTAATTTCCAAACAACGACTATATCCCCTTCACGAATTTGCCCCAGTAATTCATTCAATTTTGGACGGTCAGTTTTTTTGCCACTCACTTGCTCACTATAAATTCTTTTACACCCTGCTTGCTTAAGTGCATCTTCTTGAAGATTTAGCGACTGGTCTTTCGTGCTTATTCTGGCATATCCAATTTTCATAGTTAAAAGTAAAGTAAAAAGGTAATTGTTGGTTAAATTGTGACCTTGATTTTAGAAACCAGTTTATATTACTAGGTTTGTTAACTTTTTCAAGCCCATTTGTTCTGGAGACAAAGTTACAAATAATGACCGTTTAATATTCCATCATTCTAACCCAAGTTGAGAAAACTTTATCACTTAAAAACATACATGTAGTGAAATATTCAAAAGAGGTGTTGCTAAAATTAGCACAATTTACACAAGATGATTTAAACCTCATTCATAATAGGAGAGCATATAATCGTTTAGGCATAGCGTATCAAATTGCTTTTGTGAAACTACATAATCGTTTACCTAGCCAAGACCCACTTGAAATTATAGCCGAGCTATTGGCTTATGTAAGTATACAATTATCAATCAACTCTGATTTAATCAAGGAATATAGCAAGAGACAACCTACCATTTCAGCGCATCAAAGGGACATTCGTACCTTCTTAAATTTATCCAGATTCAATGACATTGACTCCAAAATAGTCGAACAATATATTTTTGAGCAATCCTGCCAATTAGAACAAACCCATTCTTTGTTGGCTTCTGTTAAGGATTTTCTTCGACAGCAAAAAATCTTAGAACCAGCAGAATCTACTCTAAAAAGGTTAATTCAACAAGAACGCCAAAAAGCACGAACCTATATTTTTGAAAAGATTTACAATCTTCTCTCAAAGGAACAAAAGCAGCGTTTAGATGAATTACTAGAAACAAAAGGTGGCTCTTATTCTACTTTGCATAGCTTAAAACAAGCACCAGATAGAGCATCGTCAAATGCGATTATTAAAATTGCAGAGAAATTGGATATAATAGAAAAAACAGAGGTTCTCAATATTGATTTATCATGGCTCAATAATAATTTGCAACGTTGGATGAATCGCTATGTGAGAAAAACTACCGCTACTCGATTGCGAGATTTAAAAGAGAAAAGAAGATATGCGCTTCTGATTTGCTTTCTAAAACAACACTATCAGGACATGACTGATAATTTGGTTAAGACTTATGATAAGTTAATGAATCAAATGTACAGTAGAACAGAATTGGATTTGAATAAGCACCATCGTAAACAAAGAAAATCAGTAAAAAACTCATTAGCAACTTTTGAAGTATTAGCAGCTACTATTTTGGATGACTCCATCAAAGACAGGCTATTGCGGAAAAAGATATATGACCAAATTAGCAAAGAGGATTTGAGTAATAAAAGGAAAAAGGTCAAAGATTGGCTTAGTGGTAAACATAAAGATGTTTTTACTTTATTTGTCAATAATCGCTTTGGCTACTTGCGAAAATTTGCCCCTACACTTTTAGAACATTTATCTATCGAAAAAGAAGATGCTAAAGATGATTCTATAATTCAAGCAGTTGATATGCTCAAAGAACTCAATCAATTAGGTAAACGCAAATTGGGTGAGTCTGCACCGACAGATTTTATGCCGCCATCTATTGAGAGTTTAGTCATACAAGAAGATGGACAAATTAATAAACCTGCTTGGGAATGTGCTTTACTTACTGCAATCAGAGATAATATTAAATCTGGGAATATTGCCATCAAAAATAGTAAACGCTATGGTCACATTGACGATTTTTTTATGCCCAAAGAACAATGGGCAACTCGTAGTGAGGGTTTCTTTAAAAAAGCAGGGTTGCCTCAAAACGCAGCAGATGTAGAAGCATTTTTAACCAAAAAACTCAATGATGCTTTTGATGAATTTTTAGAAAAATTGCCCACAAATACTTATGCTCAATTAAATGACGATGGATGGAAAGTTTCAAAAGATGAAACAAAGAACCTGACTAAAGAAGAACAAGAGAAATTGGACAAAATACAACGGTATTTGGCTAAACACATGCGAGTCATCAAACTACCTCAATTATTGATAGAGGTAGATAATGAGTTACATTTTTCTCAATTCTTTATGAACGCTGCCCAGCAAAAAGTGCCTCGTGTAGAAGACATTCGTGCTATTATAGCAACTATCATGGCTCAGGGTTGTAACATCGGCACTTATACCATGGCTCAGTTAATTGACGGTGTTTCCTATAATCGGATGAAAAACATATCTGATTGGTTTTTAACTGAAGATACCCAGAGGAGTGCGCTTGCTGTTCTGGTTAATGCCATTAGCAATTTGGATATTACTAAACATTGGGGAAGTGGTAAAATCTCTAGTAGTGACGGGCAACGATTTAGTTGGCGCAAAAAAGTACTCGAACAATCTTATAGTCCTAAATTTCATGATTTTGCTTTAGAATTCTACACTTTCATTGCCGATAATTATGCTCCCTTTTTTGCTATGCCAAAGGAATGTTCTGATAGGGATGCTCCTTATGTATTAGACGGATTGCTTTACAATGAGAGTGATTTATTAATTGAGGAACACTATACGGATACTGGTGGTTATACAGAAATTAATTTTGCCGCATTTGCTATGCTTGGAAAAACTTTTTCTCCACGAATAAAAGGTATCCAGAAACAACGAATTTATCGAATTGATAAGGACAAAGATTATGGAGATTTAGTGGTCTTGCTTAATAGTGCAAAAAGTAACATCCACATCAATTGGATTACCGAGCAATGGGATAGAATGGGACACTTTTACGCTTCGTTAGAAGGTGGATATGCTACTGCATCTACTGCTTTGAAAAGACTGAATGGTTATACAGGCAAGAATCATTTTTATAGAGCTAATCGAGAATTAGGAAGAATTTTTAAGACCATCCGAATTCTTAGATACATGTCTGATGAAATTACTCGGTCTAATTCTACCAGAGGCTTACTTAAAAGTGAGCAACTTCACCAATTAACCCGTGACTTAAAATATGCAAAAAGAGGTAGGCTTACCGCTCGTGATTGGTTAGAGCAAAAGGTCTCTTGCAGTTGTTTAACCATTGTTTTATCAGCTATTGTTTATTGGCAAGCTAAGGAAATACACAGGGTCTTACTGGATTGTCCGCCTGACATGAAGCTTGATTTGAGTTTGTTGAAACATGTTAGCCCTATTACTTGGGATAATGTCATCATTTACGGTGAGTATGTTATCGAGAAGGATTGGATTGTATTATAAAAATTCCTTAGCGTATATTTTTACATGAATCTTCGTAGTACCCTTTATACCATTGATAAAATAATGGCAATGAAGCCAGAAGAGTTAGCATTGCTGCATTTGTCTGGGAAGTTAAAATTTTAGTTTTGGTAGAGGGTTTTGTAATTAGTAATACTCTATTCCAGATGTTTTTTCGACTAAAACAATAACAAGGTGTTTCCTATTTTACCTTTTCGTCGGACTTAGCAATAATGCCCAATGTGAAAGTGGATATTGATTGGGATGCAATAATCAAGAATATTAAGATTAGGGAGCAGGGCTAAATATATTTAATTTTTAATCATGTTTTACCTTTTGGTCGCTATATTGATGGAGATCCAAATTGAATGAAATTGAATGAGGTTGAAACGCCGCTATTTTGCTCTTCGCAGCCCCAATGGTCAGCCGCTCAAATCCGCTCATGAATAGCCCCTTTCCGTTTTCGCAAAAAACCGCCTTCTCGTTCCCGAAATACCGCGATAATCTCACTTGCTATCGAAAGCGCAATTTCCTCTGGGCTTTCTGCGCCAATATCAATACCCACAGGCGCGTAGAGCTTAGGCATCTTGGCTAAGTCAACAACTACACCCGCTTCGATGAGGTCTTTTTGCATTTTCAGAAACCGCTTTTTCGGGCCGAGCATACCAATATAAGGAATATCTTTCGAAAGGTATTCTTGCAATAGTCTCAAGTCAGTCTTATAGTCATGCGACATCATGACGACAGCCGTGTATTCATCCATCTGAATATGAGCTGCTTCGCCTAACGAGTAGGTCTTAGTGGCGTATTGATGGATAATTTTGCTAAATTTACGCGGCTTTCCTACGATGTGTATTTCCCAGGCTAATTCATTAGCGATGCCGATAAAGGCGTTGACATCATAGTTATCGCCCACACAAACCACTTTTATTTTGGGACGAATTAACTCCACCAAAACTTCGTATTGCTCGCCATTTGCATGCTCAAATAGATGCACCCGCGACTTGCGACGATGCACCACCCGTGCCATTTGTTCTAACATTTCGACTGGCGAAACGTCCATAATTGCCGCCAAATCCATGCAATTAGCACGCGTATAAAACTTGCCACACAGTGATTTATCTGCGCCTTTTACGCTCAATACTTGCAGTAATACTGTCGTCTCTCTCTTATTTACGATTTGTTTCAGAAACTCAATTTGATTGTTTTTATCCGCGTAATCAATAGGCGTAAACAAGACCTCTATTCGTCCATTACAACCCAAGCCGACCCCAATTTGATGCGGGTCATCTTCTGTGGTATCATAGACGACTATCGAACTTTCGTTCTTCAAAATAGCGATTTTCGCCCGCTTCAAAGCATCTCCTTCCAAACAACCACCACTAATACCGCCAACCCATTGTCCATTATCACTCACAAATAGCCGCGCTCCTATCCGCCGATAGGCCGAGCCTTCCACCTTGACGAGCGTACCAAGTGCCGTCTGCTCCGTCTCTGTGTCAATGCCTTCATAAGCTTGGATGATTGTTTCAATTTCTTTCATCTATTACTGTTGGTTGTTTGTGCAATGAATGATGTCTTGTAAAGTAGCACACATTAGACTTTACTCTAGTGGTTCCAGTAAAAAAACCGTCAAAACGTTCCCTATTATTCAGTATAGGCCTGCGCCAAAAATTCCGCTACACAGACTGGTTTTTCCTGCCCTTCTAGTTCAAAAATAATCCCCACCATATAACGTGCGCCACCTTCAATTTCTTTATAATCTAAAACCGAAACACGCCCTCTTACTCGACCGCCACAAAGCGTTGGGCTAGGGAAACGAACTTTGTTTAAGCCATAGTTGACCCCCATGGCTACATTATCCAACTGCATAGAATCATAACAAAATTTGGAAGCAAAAGACAAAATCATAAAGCCATTCGCCACGGTCGTTTTATAAGGCGATTCTTTTGCAGAACGCTCAGCATCTACGTGTATCCATTGCTCATCCTCTGTGATACGTCCGAAGGTATTAATTTTATCTTGGGTAATATCCACCCAATCGGATAGCCCGACTTCTTTGTTTATATAATTTTTTAAGTCACTTAAATGGGCGAAACGAGTGGAATATGGTTTGTTTCTCATAAATCAGTTATCGTTTTAATTTTGATAAAAGGTTGCTTTACCACCCTCCTAAATGGCGAGCGATGAAGTAATAAGGATCTAAAATCCACTAGCAATCATGTGCCCACCATCTGCTGTAAAGACTTGTCCTGTGCAATAACTGCCTGCTTCTGAAGCTAGAAAAACAGCTAAGCCGGCCATTTCTTCCGGAGCAGCAGCGCGACCTGCTGGCAAATGCTTCGTTACCGCTTCCATTATCTGGTCATTTTTCCATAGGGCTGCGCTAAACTTGGTTTTAATCAAACCTGGACAAATGGCATTAGAGCGAATATTTTTCCGCCCCCACTCTTTGCCTTGACTTTTGGTGAGCATAATTAAAGCTGCTTTACTCACCGAATATAAACCTAAATTGGTACTAGGCGTTAGCCCTTCTACAGAAGCAATATTGATAACCGCACCGCCATCGCGCTCGACCATAATTGGATAGCAAAGGTTTGCCAGCGTAAAACAGGCTTTCACATTCACATTCATTATTTTATCAAAAGCATCTACTCCAACTTTGGAAAGCTGCTCGAAGACGGGATTAGTCGCTGCATTATTCACTAGAATATCTACGCCGCCATAGGTTGCCACAGTTTGTTCAACTAAGTTTTTGAGTTGCGCTTCATCGCCTACATGACAAGCAATACCAGTGGCTTCCAATCCATCTTTACGGAATTGTTCGGCTACCGCATCCACCGCATCTTGCTTGCGGCTGCTGATAATGACTTTCGCGCCAAATTCGGCTAATCCACGCGCGATTGCTTCGCCTATACCTTTACTGGCTCCGGTGATGATGGCTACTTTGCCATCTATGTTGAAACGGTCTTTTATGATTGTACTCATTTATTTGTTGTTTATTAGTATTCTACTGAACACTAAAATTTTCTAATGTGTAATGATGTTGATACAGAGGGTTTTGGCTTTTGGCAATCCATTTCATCAAGCATTTAATTTCTTCGACAAATTCTTCAAAAGTGAAGATAGTCGCTAAAATACATTCAAAGCCTTGCATAAAGACAGATTTTGCAGGAGCAATATAAGGCTTAGGGTCATAAAAAACTCTCATTTCTTGCGGCTCGACCGTTTCAAAATGGATAATTCCTTTACGAATAGCCATGATGTAAATTAAGGTCAGCACCGCAAACATTAAGTCGATTTTGTGACCACCTTGTACTGCCAAAGCTTCTAAACGCAAGCCCGTAGCTTTGAGATGTTTGAAGCAAATTTCAATTTTGTATCGCTTGCGATAAAACTTGGAAGCTTCCACCATATCATTCATGTTGGTCATGATATAGATGTACTTTGCTTTACCTCTTGAACTATCATTGTCAAAAGCAGTCAATCGCACAAGGAGTTCAGACATTAATACCACTTCTGCGCTATCTTTTCCTGAAATGGAAAAATAGCGCTGCATGATTTTAAGCCCTAACTTTCGGTCTTTAATTTTTCCGTTGAGCCAAAGTTGAACTTTAAAGTTTGCACGAATACGCATCACATATTCAATACCTCTGCTTTCTAAGCCCTTAAACCACTCAAACCCAATGAATTCGCGGTCTCCAGCAATATGCAACTTAGGTAGTGGAACACCTGAAAGCGACCACCAATCTAAAAGACGGTCTAATAATTCCAGTCTCGTTTTGCAATTGCTATTGCCAGCTTGTTCTAAATCAAGCCAAACTAAAGGAATGAACACATCTCGATATATTAGACCAATAACTAATAAGTTGATGTGTTTTTTGCCATATTTCCAATTGGTGCGGTCTAAAAGTAGATAACAATCAGGGCTTTGTCCAAAAATTTGAATAGCTAAGATGCAGACGAATTGGAGAATTCCAATGCCATTACCTGTTTGAAAAAAGCGTTTTAAGCGTCCATAAGCAGTACTTGTTTTAAACTGTTCTCCAACAATTTTGCTCATTCGTTTGGAGACTATGCTCAGATTTGTTGTCTGAGCAGCTAATATACAAGTGCTAATTAATAATAATTGGCTTAATTTTTTCTCTGTGAGAACTGGGATTTGCTTTTGCAATTCCTTGGAATTTTCAAATTCTATCATGGCGAAAAAAATAGTTTGCAGACTGTTCTTTTTCGCTTTTTTTATGCTAATTTCTCGCCAACTTTTTGGCGAACATCATATTAAAAAAAATCGTTGTTCAGTAGAATAGTTTATTAGTCTTGTTTATTTTAAATTAAATATGATTGGAAATCACGAGGCAACTCTCGGTTTAAGTAGAAAAGTGGTATTACCAGTCATTAATAATAAGAACAGGTATTCATTTACTTCCTACTTTATCGTAAAAAACTGGTAACACCACTCGACATTTACTTAAACCGAAAATCGCTGGAAATCACGAGGCAACTCTCGGTTTAAGTAGAAAAGTGGTGTTACCAGTCATTAATAATAAGAACAGGTATTCATTTACTTCCTACTTTATCGTAAAAAACTGGTAACACCACTCGACATTTACTTAAACCGAAAATCGCTGGAAATCACGAGGCGACTAGAGGTCGCCGCGTGACGTAAGGCTCCCCCTTCCGCTAAATCGGATACGCTCCACCGTTCGCATGCAAAGTAATCCCATTGACAAACTCTCCTTCTTTAGAAGCTAAAAATAAATAGGTATAGCCCATATCCTGCGGCGTTCCGATGCGGCGAATAGGTATCATTTTAATCCCTGCGGCAATCACTTCTGCTGGCATACTATCAGACATAACGGACTTGATAAAGCCAGGCGCAACGCAATTAACAGTAATACCATATTTCCCAACTTCTCGACACAAAGAGCGCGTGAAACCTTGAATAGCTGCTTTACTTGCCGCATAATTCGTCTGCCCAAATGCGCCTGTCATCGCATTAATGGAAGAGGCGGAAATAATGCGCCCATAACCTGCTGCTTTCATGTGTGGCAAGACTGCTTTTGCTGTTATGAAAAGACTATTAACATTGACATTCATCACCATATTCCATTCATCTTCAGTCATTTTAGCGAAGCTACGGTCACGAATAATGCCGGCATTATTGATTAAAATATCAATACGTCCGTGCTTTTCTATAATGGCTGCAACTGCGGCATTGGTTGATTCTTTCGAAGTCACATCTACTTTTTGAAAGAAAATAGGAAAGCCTGCTGCTGCAATTTCATCTGCGCTTGCTTGTCCTTCGTCCATCACATCCCAAAGCGCGACTGTTGCGCCTGCTTTGCAAAACACTTCACATATTCCCTTGCCAATACCCCGCGCACCGCCAGTTATAATGGCTACTTGTCCGTTTAATTTAAACATTCTCTTTATAGTTATTTATTATATTGTTCTAATTTTGCTACTCCATTTCCGCCTTTAGCGTTTTATAAAGCCCCATTCGATTACCCGCCAAATGATCCATGCCATCGACATAAAGCGTCGTGCCACTAGTGTAGCTAGACAATGGCGAAGAGTAAAATAGCACCGCATTTGCTACATCTTCTACTGTGCCGAAGCGTTGCAAAAGGTTCTCCGTTCGCATTCGGTTGAATAAATCGCGAATAGCTTCGGGGTAAGTATCTAGGCCTGACGATGCAATAATACCGGGAGCAATTGCATTAATCCGCACATTATATTCTGCCCATTCTTGCGCCAAGGTTTTGGTCAAATTCTCTACGCCGGCACGTGCTGCACCGGTGTGTGCCATGCCCGGAAAACCACGCCACATATTGACCAATATATTGACAATATTACCTGATTTTTGAGGAATAAAGAAAGTCTGCGCCATTTGTTGCGACATATAGAACGTGCCGTTTAGGTTGTTGTTTACGACAGCTGCCCAACCTTTGGCGGCCATATACTCGGCGGGGCAAGGAAACTGACCGCCAGCATTATTGACCAATATATCTAGTCGTCCATGCTTGGTTTTGATGTGTTCGGCGAGAGCTTCCACTTGTTCGGGTTGTCGAATATCGCAGGCTTTATAGTCACAAGTCCCGAAAGCGGCTAACTCGGCGGCGGCTTGGGCTAATGGTGCTTCTTTTCGCGAAGCGATGATGACTGTTGCGCCTAATCCTAAATACTGTTTGGCAATGCCGAAACCAATACCGCTACGACCACCCGTTACGAGGACGATTTTGCCTTTAAATAGATTTTTTGCGTACATAAAAATTGATGAATAATTAATAATTTCGACATTCATTTGCCTTCGGCGGCGAGACCAGTGAAACAATTAATGTGTGCTACTTAGGAACGTTGAGTGTACTCCGAAAAGTCATTCACTAAAAGAAAGCAGTCATTCACTAATTGAATAAGCATTCTTCTTAAATGTCGTGTAAATTTGGGCTAATATTAATCAAAAATAACGACATCGCCCGATGAAAAAAACGTATCCTTTGAAATCTCAATTAGTACTCGTACTTTCGAGCAGTTTAATCAAGTCCAAAATGATTAAAAATTAAGTTTATTTCTATGTTTTCGGGACGTGGAGGTGCTTAATAATAAATAATGAAGGAATTAATAATGAATAATTCGCTTCGTTCGTTTTAGTCTTTTTTTGGAATGAAATAACAAAGCAATAGTCCTTTATAGACTTCATTTTTGTTATTCAAGCAACTCTGCGTTCATCGTTTTTGAAACTATGAAAAAACTGTTTTCACTTGCCTTTCTCTGTTTTTTGTGCGCTGCGATGCAGGGGCAAATGGGGCATTTGGAGACGCTTATTGCGCGGGATAGTTTGCAGTTGGAACGTATTAAAAAAGAACATCAATCGCTGAGTAATTATCGAATGCAGGCGCAAGATATTGCGATTTTTCAGATTATAGTTGACTCGTTAGAACAGGAGCTGGAAAACCCACAAAAGGTACAGAATATAGTGCGTAAAAAGCGGGTGAAAACCTTTTTTGAAACCTTGCATAAGGACTTGAATGAGTTGAATAAAATGTGGTATCGAACGGATGCCCAATTTCAGGAAGTGGACTCTTTGCAGCAGCTTTTATTGCGCGAAACGCGGCAAAATAAATACACCCTCAAAAGCTATCGCGAGCGTAAAAAAGTCTTACAAATCAATGCCAAACGTCGTGTTTATCATCGTTTTCAAAAGGATTTGACCTCGAAAGAAATCAAGAGTATGGTCAGCGCGATGAGTAGTTATGATTTGTTTAATGAGGCGAGTGGCGACCAAGTGATTTTGCCGGAATTCTTTGCTTATTTCAATTTGGCTTTTCAAAATTTACAAGATTATCAATTAGAAACCTTGCAAGAGAAAACAGCGGCAATTGAATTGGAATTGCAGGAGCAAACCGACTCTATGACGCAAATTATTCGCCAACAAGCAACGGATTATCAGCAACAGAAAACGATTTTTGAACTCCAACGGCAAAACTCGGAACGGCTTTTAAATGAAAAGAATGAGCAAAGTGATTCCTTAAAGGCGAAAATTCAACTGCAAGAAAGTGTGCTGCTCGCAAAGAATGGTATTCTGGAAGCTAAAATTGCTGATTTACAACGCGCACAACAGGCTTTTGCTTTATTAAACACCAATATTCAAGAGGCGCGGAAACGCAATAGTGAATTAGAAAATGCTGCCGAAAAATTAGATACAAAAGTACAGTCGCTGAATGCGGTGGAGGTGGAATTGCGAACACAAAACCAAGCAATATTGGCAGAGCAGGCAACATTGAAAAAAGCGAAGTTTCAGACCGAACGTTGGTTGCAATTATTAGCCGCTTTGTCGATATTTGGGGCGATAATGTTGGGCATTGCGGCTATTCGGGCGTATAGAGATAAGCAAAAAATTAGTCGAGCTTATCATGAATTGGAGCAAACGAAGGATGAATTGCAATTGAAAACGCAAGAGTTGGATATGTCACATCGGGAGTTAAATCATCGGGTGAAAAATAATTTGCAGTTGATTAGTTCGCTTATTTATTTGCAAGAAGATGAAATAGAAGACGAGGAAGCGCGCGAGGTTTTTAGTGCTTTACAAGGGCGAATTGATACGATTAAGATTGTACATCAAAAACTATACGCCAAGCAAAATCAAGACTTGACGGTGGTGAATATGGCGGAGTATATCGAAGGTTTGGTGAATTATATTGTCGGAGAAGATGCGCATATACAACTCCATATTTCCGATATTTTTATGGAAATGGACCATGCTACCGATATTGGCTTGATTATAAATGAATTGGTGACGAATTGCGTGAAGTATGCCTTTCCTTTTTCCGAACATCCGCGCTTACATATTGAAATGAGCGCGGCAAATGGGATGCTACATCTAAAAGTAAAAGACAATGGTCCTGGCTTTCCCGCCGATTTTTCGATAGCTACGGCCACTTCTTTTGGCTTGACTTCTATCGTAGAAATGTTTGTGCATAAATCGGGGAAAGGGCATTTGAAAACGTATAATAATAAAGGCGGCGTAGTAGAAATCGCGATGCCTTACGATGCGGAGGAAGGAACGCTAACGGCCTAATGTATCCCTAGCTACGGGAAGCCGCATAGCGGCTAATATACTTTTTACGAACACATTCACGCTAAGGCGTGACCCCGCAGCGGGAGCTACGGGATATAATCAATCAAAAATGGATATAGAACAAGAAATAGCAAAAACATCTATCCTTATTTTGGATGATGATGTGTTGCAAGCGCGGGCATTGAGCAAGAAATTACAGAAGATTGGCTACACGCCTGCTGCCGTGACGCATACGGGCATTCAAGCCATTCAAGCCGCACAGCAACACGCACCCGATATTGCCCTCCTCGATATTCGCCTGAGTGGACAGGCGATTGATGGCATTGAAGTGGGTAAAAAACTGCTACAAATAGACGAAAATATTATCATTATCTACATTACTGCTTACGGAAATGATGATAACTTTAAAAAAGCCCTTGCTTCTAATCCACACGCTTTTATCGAAAAGCCTTATCAAATGAAGCGGCTAAATTGGGAGATAGAAATGGCAATACGTCGCGTCATATTGAGCAAAGGCATTTCCGAAACGGAAGCAAATCCCGCCCCTGCTCCACCGCAGAATAAACGGATGTCGATACTTTGTTTTTCTAATTTCTTATTGATTAAAAACGGCACGGCAAGCCATGAATTGGTGAATATTGAGGACTTAATTTACTTGAAAGCGAATGGCGTTTACACGGATATCCATACCAAACAAGGTAAGCGATATTGTATTTCGATGGTGCTGCGGAAGTTTGAAGAACGCTTTTTGGAGCAAGCCAAAACGGATGAAGCTTATAAGAAATTGGCACGAATACATAATTCGTACATCGTTCATTTGCCGCATATTCAGCAGGTCGATGTGAAGAAGAACGGCGGTAAATTAGTCTTATCCAATGACGAAACTATCGCTGTATCAAGAAGTTATGTAGATGATTTTTGGAGGGTCATGGCTGCGTAATTCGATACGTAATTCGATACGTAATTCGTTTTTCCAGAACGAAACATAGCAACAGGCTCGTTTTGAGGCTCGTTTTGGAAAAACGAGTTACGTAGTGTTGCATATTAGCGAAGCACGGAAAAACTAATGTGCGTATTTCCCGTCATTTTATCGACATATAAGGTGCGCGAGCTACTCGTGCCATCGCAAGTATTTTTATTACATAAATACGAACCACCTGCCAAACGAATTTCGCCATCAGCGCGTGTGTCAGTCGTTATATCCCACACATTTCCCACCAAATTTGCCTGCTCTAATGGAAAAATTTGCGAGGCTGTTTCTATAATAGGGCGAGTATCGGTTTTCGTTAATTCCCAAAATTCAGTATAGCTTGGCAAGCGTCCGCCCACCCAATTGCAGTAAGCAATGGCATCATTATAACTCACCTGCGTTACTGGATATTCAGGACGCGCATAGGCGGTACCGTCGGGACATCGCCAGTCTATTCCCCAAAGCACCGTGAAATTATATACATCGATTTGCACAATAGACCAATCGAACTTTTCGGCATCGGTCACATAGCCCGTTGCATCTACAAAGGCTTTGAAATCCGTGACACTGACGGGGGTGAGCGTCGGTTTTTCTGGCTTACAATTCGTAAAAATGGTAAGCAATAGGAAAGTGAATAGTAAATAGCATGCTTGCTTTTGTAAACGTTTATTCATGCCGAAATGTAAGACTTTTCGGGTAATCATCCTTGTTTTATTCTACGATTTTTCCTTTTTCAATTGAGCAGGCTCGTTTTGGAAAAACGAGTTATCTAGCTTTTAGCACCATTTCTGCCGCTTTTTCCGCAATCATAATGGTTGGCGCATTGGTATTGCCACGAGTGACATTGGGCATGACCGATGCATCTACCACGCGCAGGTGTTGGATACCGTGCACTTTAAGTTCATTATCGACGACCGCCATTTTATCCTTGCCCATTTTGCAAGTGCTGGTTGGGTGGTAAAGCGTTTCAGCAGTATTTCGGATGAAGTTTTCTATTTCAGCATCATCGGTGAGTGTTTTTTCGGGAATGTGGCAAGCTGTACGGTAAGCTTGGAAGGCCTTGGTTTGTCCTAGTTTATCCGCCAATTTATAGCCCCAAATAGAGCGTTGTACATCATCATCGGTACTCAAATAATTGTGGTCAATCAATGGCGCATCTTTGAAATTTGCGGAAGCTAAACGCACTGTTCCTTTGCTGCTGGGGTTCAAGACCTTGCCGCCAATGGAATAGCCATAACCCGCCGGCTTCACAAAACCATGCTCTAAGAAATAGCCTGGTCCAAAGTGAAATTGCGTATCTGGCGCAGCTTGGTCTGGCGATGATTTGACAAATGCGCCGCTTTCGGCGACATTAGTAGCGAAAGGGCCTTTTTTATGGACAAAGTAATCCCATAAATTTTTGAAAACATAGGGAAAACGCTCCGCCGAATCGAGCGTATGTTTATAATTGCTTTTAAATACTGCAAAATACACCAAATGGTCTTGCAAATTTTTGCCCACACCCGCCAAATGCTTTTGCAGGGGAATGTGATGCTTTTGCAATTCCTTTTCATCTCCAATGCCCGACAGTTGCAACACCTGCGGACTATTATACGCTCCTGCGCTGAGTAGCACTTCTTTATGGGCTTTTACTTCGTGCGCTTTGCCATTCTGATAAAAGACCACGCCCGTGGCTACGCCATTTTCAATCATAATGCGTTCTACTTGCGCCTTTATTTCAAGCCTCAAATTAGAACGCTGTAAAGCCGGCCTCAAATAGGCATCTGCTGCACTCCAGCGTTTTCCATTTTTTTGATTGACTTGATAATAACCAAAACCTTCTTGCTTTTCGCCATTGAAATCAGGCGTAAATTCATAACCTAATTCCTCCCCCGCTTTCACAAATACATCCGACAATACATTATTAGAGGAGCGTTCGGAAATGTGCAGTGGGCCGCCCGTGCCATGGTATTTATCTCTGATAACTTCTTGATGTTCCGCTTTCTTGAAATAAGGCAAGACCTCTGCATACGACCATCCTTTGTTTCCCAATGCGCTCCATTCTTCATAGTCTTGCTTATTGCCACGAATATATATCATCGCATTAATACTACTCGAACCGCCGAGCATTTTACCACGTGGCAAAAACAATTTCCGATTATTCATCGTCGGCATGGGCCTAGTGTGATAGGCGTAATCTAGTTTTGTTTTGAATAGCTTTGGGAATGCGCCGGGAATTTTGACATTCATGTGGTCGTCCTTTCCGCCTGCCTCCAAAAGTAGCACTTGATGCTTGCCATTTTCGGTCAAGCGATTGGCTAAGACACAGCCTGCCGAGCCTGCACCGATGATGATGTAATCGTATGTTTTTTGCATAGTTTTGTGTAAAGTAACACCGCTTTTTCAAGCCGTTTTACTAGAAATACTTAATCGTCAAATCAATGATTTTCTGTTTGAAGGTGGTATAAGGTGGCATCAAAAGTTCCAAAGCATTCGGAATATGCTGCTTCAATACGCCCCGTGCATTGGAGAAGGCTTCGAAGCCAAACTCACCGCCTGTTTTGCCGATACCGCTATTATTCGAGCCGCCGAAAGGTAAGTTGGCATTAAAGAAATGCACTGCATTTTGATTGATACAAGTACCGCCAGCGCGTGTATTTGCCATGATATGATTAACGTTTTTGCGCTTGCTGCTGTAAATATATAATGCCAAAGGCTTCTCACGGGAGTTGATTTCGTCAATGACTTTATTAATATCCGTAAAGGTATGCACGGGCATGATGGGTCCGAATATCTCTTCGGTCATTAAGTCAGCATTCATCGGCACATTGGTCATCATCGTCGGAGCGATATAGTTCTCTTCCGCATTTACTTTGCCGCCCATTTCTATATTTGCGCCTTTTTCAATGGCATCTTCTAAGTAAGCTTTAATGCGGTTAAAGTGCTTATTATTCACAATGCGCGCATAAGATTTTTCTTTGGAAGCATCTTCGGCATAGAATATTTTCACATACTCCTTTACCTTTTTTAAGAAGTCTTTTTGTTTGCTTTCGTGGACAAATACATAATCGGGCGCGATACAAACTTGCCCATTATTCAGGTACTTGCCCCAAGCGATGCGACGAGCTGCGGCATCAATATTGGCCGTTTCGTCTATGATAGTTGGTGATTTTCCGCCTAATTCGAGCGTGACCGAAGTCAGGTTTTTGGCGGCTGCGCCCATCACAATTTTACCGATACTTGGCGCGCCTGTAAAGAAAATATGATTGAATGGCAACTCCAATAGCGACGTAGAAGTCGGAATACCGCCTTCGACCAAAGCCACTTCATTTTCGTCAAAACATTCGTTGACTATCTTGCGCATAATGGCGGAAGCGTGTGGCGTATTTTCCGATGGTTTCAGCATCACACAATTGCCAGCCGCAATAGCAGATACTAATGGCCCGAAGGTCAAATTGACGGGAAAATTCCATGGAGCAATAATCAGCACTACGCCCTTTGGTTCGTAGTGAATATAGGAACTCGAGCCCACTATCGCGATAGGTGTCGCCACTTTTCGCTTACTCATCCAGTGGCGTAAATGACTTTTGGCGTGCTTAATTTCGCTGGTGATGGGGTATATTTCTGTCAAATCAACTTCACTGGGATGCTTACGATAGTCCTTATATAAGGCCTCTTTTATTTCCGGCCTATATTTCAAAACCGCCTCGTGCAATTTTTTCAATTTCGCAATTCGTTGCTTGGCTGTCGTATTGCCTACATTAAATTGATTTTCACCTTGCAATTCAAAAATCCTTTGAATTTCTGATTGTTTAGTTTCTGGCGGAGCTGTTATTGTCGCAAGCATGTTTATTCGATTTTATTGATTTTGGTAAAAATTCTAGTGGTGCTAGCAGTTTTTGGGCTAATGGGTTAAAGATTAGTCAATATTCGTTCGTTATTATTAATGACTGGTAACACGACTTAGACACAATATTACTAAAAACGTTGATTTTTTTATAATTGTTTTGATAAAATTGTCTTATCCCAATCACTATTCTGCATTTCTATAAGGCAATATGCGAATCATCGCAAAAGGGTCCCGCTTTCGTGCCTTTGCAATTGCACAAACGTACTTTACCCGTTCGTTTCACTTCAAAAAGCTGTGGTTTGAATTTCGTGCCATGATGCGAGCTATCGCAAAAGGGTTGATTTTTGCTCATTCCGCAAGCACAATATAAATATTTTTTGCCCGCTTCCAAATGCACTTCTACTGGCGCAAAGGTTGCTGTACGCTGTTTTTTAAAGCCTTTAGATAAGTCGCTGTTTTTATCTTTCGCTTTGATTAGAGGATATAATTGCGGCACAGTCCAATGCTCTTTTGGGTCGTTTTCTAACCCATATTCTGTCGGAAATTGGCGCGTAAAAGTAGCTGTTCCGAATGCTTGGTCCCAGATAGAAAACATATTTCCGAAGTTGCCATTTGGGTCGCTAATACCATCCCGTTTAGTCTTGCCGTGATGCGCGTGATGAAAGGCAGGCGTGATGAAAATACGCTCCCACACGAAAGCTATAGGGGCGAGTATTTTGTGTTTGTATAAGATTTCATCGTAGTGCAGCGTGCTATGCGAAGTGATGACGATAATTTGCTTAAATATCAATCCAATTGCTACTGCTTTCACGCCTCCCAAGAAAGTAAAAACGCCTATCCACCAAATATTTGGCATCAAAATATAGTACAATATTGCATTTCGATAGGATACAAAAAAGCCCATTTCTTCCGCTTGATGGTGCGTGCGGTGCAGCTTCCACAAGAAAGGATATTCATGCGCTGAACGATGATACCAATATTGCATAAAATCATCTATCAAAATATAACCCGCTACTGTTAGCCAAAAATAACTGCTATTGCTAACAATACCTGCCCATTGTGGAAATAGCAAATTACCTAAACTCAAAACAGCTAGGACTATAAGCGTTTTTGTACCTAAAGAAAGCAGTAAAAAGCTACCGACTTCTTGTATCCAATCGCCTTTTTCGCGCTTACTGCGATGCCAGTAGCCTCCGATGACTTCGATAAATAAAAAGAAAATTAAAACACCCATGACAATATATACATCCATATTGGGTATGCCGAAAAGTGGTTCGTTCATTGTATACTGCTTGAAAGGTTAGTAACGATAAAATAAAGCCTTTGCATCTTCGGCTTGAAAGAAGGGGAAATGAGTACGTAAAATAGCTATTTGTTCCGTTGTATTCATGCT
This sequence comes from Caprella mutica, assembly GCA_947561585.1. NCBI lineage: Eukaryota > Metazoa > Arthropoda > Malacostraca > Amphipoda > Caprellidae > Caprella > Caprella mutica. The sequence goes on from CANNZV010003000.1 coordinate 57,685, forward strand.
TACTTTCGGCTATTCTTCGCCATTTAATTGCTTCAAATTATGCTGTAACTCTTGCGCTAATTGATTGTTTTCTAGGCTATTATCTTTCATTTTTTGCAAATAAAATTGATAGGTTTTCAGCCATTGTTGAGTTTTTTCTTCTTTCAAGTCGATATAATCCACATATACGCCCAACTTAAATGCGGGACTAATCGCTGCGCAAAATTCGAGTGCAATTGCATTGTGCGCATAAGTCCCTCCATATCTACCAGCTACAGAGATAATGCCGATAGCATTTGTTTCATTTATCCATTTTTTGGACGATAGCGAAAATGATAATGTACCTGCATGTTTTCTAATGTACTCATATCTGGGTACATTAAAACTTGCTCCATTATATCGAATTTCCCATTCTTTCAGGTATTCAATGGTATTAATCAAGCGAAGCCATTTGCCTATAATAGTTCCTGTATGATCACCTACCACCTTCGCCAAATCTGTAATACACAAATATTCGCCATGTTCAGTGTCTTTCGTGCGCACTTCTACTCCATTCAATGTAATTTTATTTTCCATAATCATTCATTTAGTTCGTTTAAAAGCGGGAATGAGCAAACACAGTTTGTGAACCGCAAAGCGGATAGTCTGCCTTAATACGATGCCCATTAGGAGCATTGAGCAGCAGGCAAAGCTTGATTTTGGTAGCGAATTAGATGCCGCAAAAACCGAAGCAAAAGTTTGGAAAACGCTTTGATCGGCGGGACAAGGCTTGGCAACTATCCAAAATACGGGAATGCCTACGGCGGATTTGGTGGTGCGTTTGAAGGTAGGATTTATGGTGGCTATTGAGGAACAATTCTCGATTGTGCTTTTATATTATGAAATTAATTCATATTTTCCTTCTACGCGACGCACTTCTTGTTGATAATTTGCAGCTACGAATGCTGAGAAGTCATACTCTTTTGGCTGTAAATATTGTTCACAAAAAGCACGATCCAACTGCTTTTGCAGCATAATGTGCACCCCCCCATTCCGTAAACTTTCTTGCATTGCCCCCAAAATAATTCCTTTATTATGCGCCAACATAAAGTCTTTAACCACTTCTTGGCTTTGATACTTTTCACGTAATTCTATCAATTTTTCATCCAATTGTAGTTGAAAAACATGTTTATAATGTGCCAAAAGTTGTGTGTTCGCTTTTACTTTTTTAGCGGCGGCGGCTGTTTTCGTTTTTTTAATGGTAGCTACTGCTGCTGTTTTTCGTTGCGTTTTATGATAGTCTTCAGAAATAGCATTCAGAAGATAACCTGCCGGATTAGCAATCTTGCTTACATTTTTCATCAACTCACCTTCACATCTAGCCAAAGTATCCAATACATAATCACGAAAAAGTACTTGTTCTTTCGCCCGTTCTAAGACTTGTTCTACTTTTTCATTTGGCTTGACGCCATGCTTTTTAAGTGTTTTGATAATAGCACCTATATGCGGATCGTCTTCATGCCAATCTGCTATCCAATTTTTGGCAGGAACCGTTTGTGCTTCTATTTTTTGTAAGGAATCTTGTAAAGAATGTCGTTTGAGTGGTTTTTTATTTCTTGGACTATTGGCGAATATGTAAAAAATCAATTCATATACTGCCCTACCCTGCTTAACCTCTTCGAATGTAAACGAAATATCCGTATGTTTAGACAAGTCTTTCTGTGCCTTTACAATGATACGTTTAAAATGCCCGTATAATTTATGCTTTTCTTCCACTCCCAACATCATTTTCAATTCATCTACTTTTACACGGCGTTTTCCTCTATATTCATACAATTTTAAAAATTCAAAAATGCGTAATGAATGCACGCTCTTAATGCCAACTGTATTTCGGATATCATAGCATAAAAAGTGCTTCAAACTCAATAAAAATTGGCGTAATGCAGGATGAAATTGTAATTCAATATAAGCATCTTTTTCAAATTTGGTGTCTAAAGCTTCCGTTATTGCCGTAATTAAAGGCGTTTTCAACATCCGCTTTTGTCCATTTTCATCCTCATATGGTATTTTGAGGATTTTCTTTTTCATCAATAAACTCTCTGGCACTTCTCGCACACGTTCATAAGCTTCATGGCTATTACATTCATAAAAGTCAATAATATCTTTAATTTTAATTCGATACATTTTAAAATCTGGATCATCTTTATTCACCAAACTCGCCAATACCGTATATACTCGCTTTTCCCAAATATTAAAATTGTAACTTGCCTCTACTAAAGGCTGTGCTTTAGCAACATTGCGACGAACAATATCTTGCTTACTAACTATGTGCATAATCTTTTCTTTGAGCCGTTTTTTATTTTGAGACCTCAAATATAAACCAAAAATATCCTTAGCCTACTAACCTATGGATATTTTTATCCACATTCCTTAGATTTCTTCTTTTTTACCTTTCCCGTTTTTTGGATAACACTTCCCAAAATTCAATTAAAGAACGATGAAATAATAAATGAACATTTATTGTTTCCCGTTTTCTGGATAGTATATGTAGGTAAAATAGTGCTTTTTAGCTTCAATTAATCCAAAAAGTGCTACATCGAAACGATTTCCATCCCGTTTTTTGGATAATAACCTAAAAACGGAAATTTGTGAACAAGTCTTCCTGAAATACGGATAGTTCATTAAAAAACATAATTTTATTATATTAAAACATCTTTTATGATTATATTCTTAAATTTAAATATTCATAAACTTTTGTTTATCAAACAACTACACTTGTTGATATTATTAAATACAAAAATATAGTTACTTTTAAATTATTCGGTTCTTTGACAACTTTTGCAATTCTACGTCGCGCGGTGACCTATACCATTAGGTAGTCACGAGGCGACTGGAGGTCGCCGCGCGACAAGGAAACCGCATTTTTTGCAAAAATTGCCTACACATTGTGGTCAAAGAGCCAATTATTCTAACTATAACGTTCCTATTTTCTTCTCAAAAATAAAGTGGATAGTTAAGAACAAAAAAACATGGTCTACACAACGATAAAAACGATAAGTATCTGCCAATAGGATTGTTTTCTGCTTTTGAAAATTCAATTTAACAGGCTAAATCACTGAAAATCAGTTAATTATACTTTATTAAAATAAAAGGTGGATAATTAGATTACATGAAATAAAAAAATACCGTTTGAGAAAATACAAAAACATTTATAAGCGGTTGATAATCAGTAAGTTATGGGACTTGAAAAAAAGAGGAAATCATTCCATTCTTCAACGATTTTCTGCGTCCCGTTTTTTGGATAGCACTCCCGAAAAGTGGATAGTTAGTCCCGTTTTACGGATAACAAATTCCCGTTTTTTGGATAACAATTCCCGTTTTTTGGATAGATAATCCCGTTTTACGGATAATAATTCCCGAAAAGCGGATAATAAAAGTTGTAAGTGATTGATTATCAAGGAATTATGAAGGTCTATACAATATACATTGAATATAAGTTATAAATTGATAAACAACAATACAAAAACTGAAGCTTGTTGTTGTTTTATTTTTTTATTTTTAAATTGATCTTTTAACGAGTGCTTTTAACCCACAAACATTTAACTTCTTTCATCTGCTATACCCTCTCTAATAAAAAATCCATTATCTGGATGGACTTCTAATTTCATCGTGATCTAACTATCCAATTTTCGGGAAGCAATTCATTAGGAAGCGTTTGAGAATAAGTTTTTGTACAAAACATAATTTATGGTAAATAGTCAAAATCATTTTTTGACGTCAAAAAATTAAAAATTTATAAAATAAAATAATGTTTTTTTTACAAACTATCCATAAAACGGGAAGAGCCAAATTGTAAAATATGGTTCTTTGACCACTTTTGCAAAAATTGTAAAAGAGCCTAAAATAGGGGCTAGCTAATCTAGCTAATCACTTTTCCTAAGTAATCAGTCAAAAATTCTAGGAATACAGAATAATCCAATTTTAGTAAGTTTGCATTTTTGCACGTTAAAAAATGCTAAAATGCAAACGTGCTAAATTGGATTATCTTTAAAATAAGCTTGCAATATCTGATTAAGCATGTCAGAAGGACGTATGCCTTTACGCATCGCATGGTATTTTAGGTTGAATTTGTGATCGGCGGTCAATGAAGTCGTATATGGCAGGCGCCGCACTTCTAAAGGCTTTCTTCCTCTAGTACTTTCTTCTACAGGAGCAAGCGCAGGCGGCGGCGCAACAGCAGGATGTACTTTAGGAGTGGGCTCTGCTTTAGCTTTAGCTTTAACTGCTGGCGAAGGGGCAGTTTCTTGAACAGCCTCCGGAGCTGGCAGCTTTGCTTTGTCCACCAAATTGGCTACTTGCTTATTGACTTCTTCTGGCGTCGGTAATGCTGCTGTTGGCGTATTCTTAAACATACTGCCATAATCTCTTTTCTTGCGTGTCTTTGCCATTTGTTAGGAATTAATAATTTTTATTAGCTTTTTCACTAGTGGTTCAGGTAAATGTCGAGTGATTTATTCACTAATGATTTTTACAAATTCATTAAGCCATAAGACCAAATTGACTTTAGTGTTATCAGTTGTTTCGGGTTCATAAAAACTATCCAAGGTGTTGGCATCGCTAAAACTAGTGTATAGACCGAGTTTATTATCCATGAAAGGTACGTTAACCACTTTTGTTAAATGCTGTACTTCGCCTAACAAGAAACGATTGTTTCGAGAACGTTCGCGGAACATATTGATAAAACCGACGACATTCAGCGGACGAGCAGCGCCTTGACGAGCTTCTGCGACTTTCAAAACAAACTGTAAATAATCCAAAGAGGCGTCTAATGTATAATTTCCGCTAGTAAAGGGAAGGAATAAATAATCCGTGTAAAGCAGTACTTTACTAATCTCTTGTTGTTCGGGCGCCAAATTGCTATCCAATTTGCCTGGTACATCTATTAATATGACGTCATTTACTTTATCTAATGCTTGTATCTTTTCTTGTAAAGTTTGTACATTATAATTGAGCACATCATAGGGCAAAATGCCATTGAAATCTTCCATATCTAACAGGCGAGATTTGACAATGCTTTTTTGATGGTCTGTGTCCACTACTGTTACTTTTAAGTTGAATGGAGCTTGCGAGAGGGCATTGGCCACCAGTACGGTGCAGGTTGTTTTTCCAACACCGCCTTTTTGATTGCCAAAAACTAAAATTTTACTCATTTTGTATCATTTATTTGGCACAAAAGTAGATTTTTGATTACATTTTAGCAAATTTTGAAGTGTTAAATTTATAAAATGTTCACTTTTTAAATTTTTAAATTTATCATTTTTTAACGTTATAAATTATTTAAACAACTTTTTAAGCATTGATGCTGATAATTCAGTGTAGGAGAAAATGAAGTCATTTTTTTGCCTTAAAAGTATTTAAATTAACTTTAAATTGATTTTTAGAGCTAATTTTTAAGTTTGATGATACAAACAAGCTGCTCAAATCAAAATCTGGACGCTTTTGAGCTAATTTGGAATTGTAGAGCTATTTATTTTTTAAATTTATAACGTTATAAATTTAAAAAATAAGTTTGTTTTCTGTTTTTTTATCATTTTATGACGTTAAAAAATGTAAAATTCGAAAAATGACTGGTCTTTTTTATGTCCAAAGTGGATAAAAAATATTTTTGTAATTCTAATGCTTTAGTTTTCCGTAGTTTTCAAAAATAGTAGAAATGTGGAGTTAAGTGTATTAGCCCCTTAAGGAGGGCAGGGGGTGAAAAACGTAGCAATATAAAGTCATCCACTAAGAGTTTCCTACCATTCGCTAAATGCTATCCATTTTAAGATGTTAGAAATTGATAAAATGTAAAAATGTCCTTAGATTTAAGCATTAGAGTTGTTTACAAATAACTCTAAAGAACTCTATTCTATCATTAAAATTTAATATTCTATAATTATGGGACAGGAAGCTAAGATTATTCAAATACCGAAACCATGTCATGAAAAATGGTCGGAAATGACAACTACGGAGAAAGGACGTTTTTGTAAGTCTTGTTCGAAAACGCTTATTGATTTTTCAAAAATGAGTGATATACAGATTGCAAATGAGCTTAAAGCGAAGGCAGGACAGCTGTGCGGACGATTTCATCCGATGCAATTAAATAGACCAATAGTGCCTTTCAAAAAGGAGCGTAGCAAAATGATATTGAAAGCGGCTAGTGTTGCGGCAGCTTTGTTAATTACGCAGGTGGCACATGGGCAAACAACAGCTATCAGTGCATCACAACATATGGAGCAGAGGAGTGGAGCGGCACAAGCAGATGAAAAAATAAATGAAGTTACAGGGGCTTCGGGTCCGTTGGTGATTAAAGGCCATGTGATGGACTTAGAACATAATGAACCGCTGATAGGAGTAACAATTATGCTGAATGGAACAGAAATTGGAACGATGACTGATTTTGATGGCAGCTTTGAAATAGAACTAAACGATTTATCTGAAGATGCTGTTTTGGAAGTAAGCTATACTGGATATATTAGTAAGCAAATACCGTTAACGCAAGCAGTATTGGCAAAGCCTATGATGATAAACCTAGAGCAGGAACACTCTGACTTTATGCTGATGGGTGTCGTAGTCATTTTTACTCCGGAACAAACCTTGGGACAATCGCTGCGCTCGAAGTTCAACAATTGGAGAGCTATTCGAAAAGCTAGTCGGAAACTGAAAAAGGAGCAGAAAGTAATTGATGCTAGCCAAGCGAAGGTTTTAACAAAAGATACAAAGTCGATGGCTTCGGAATTTAAGGCGGAAATGAGCAATGTAAATCTGCATAGAATATATCCTAATCCATTTTCTAATCAACTCACTATTGAACTGAGCTTGGCTAGGGAGGAGGAATTATTTTTTCAATTGTATGATGTACATGGTCGCTTCGTCTATGCTAAGACAGTGGCTTTAAAGGCTGGTAAACAAGACTATACGATGGACTTATCGGCAGGGCAATTGACCCAGAGTAATTACTCTTTGCATATTTTAAATGAGAAAGGAGAACAAATCGTTCGGCAAGTGATACGTATGATGGAATGAGGTGTATTTTGATTTTATAAAATCAACATAAAAAAAGTGCAGTGATCGAGCCACTGCACCCAATAAGACAGTTATCAAGACTGTCTTTGCGAACATACATATTAAAAAAGAGCTACTCTCATATAGCTCTAATCATCTCCAAGTTTAGTTTTGGTTCTTTGACAAATCTCGTGATTCGAGAAAAAAGAAAAATAAAATCAAGGCTTCCTGTTTGATAGACAGTTTGGTCTCTTTTTATTTTACTTTTCTTTCTCCACGAGATTTGCCAAAGAACGTTATTTTTTAGCGTTCGATTTGTACGTAGCCCGTTTTCACGTTGCCATCGCCCAAATCAAGCAAATAGAAGTAAGTACCGTCTGGTAAATCATTATTGTTCCAAGTTCCTGACCAATCACTACGGTAGTCAACTGCGCTAAATACGCGACTTCCCCAACGGTTGAAAACAGTCAAGCTATGGTCTGGATAATTCTCTAAACCATCAATTTGGAAGTAATCATTTATACCGTCTTTATTCGGACTAAATGCCGAGTAAACCGTAAGTTCGATTGGTTCATCCGAAATGACTTGCTGGCGTACTTCTACTTCAATATAAGTCGTATCACAGATACCATACTCATCACAAATGACCATACATACTTTGTCTTCACCGACTTGCATACCCTCACAAGAGAGGCATACCCCGTCGATGGTTTCAAAGCTAGCTGCGTCTGTACCTACTGCTGGACAAACATTCGTGACGCTGACTACTTCGCCGAGCAATTCGTCGGTATTTAAGCAGATTTCGTCAATGTCGCTTACATAGATAGTATTGCGCATTGTTTCTGGTGTCACACAAGCTGCACCAATCATTATGGTATCTTGCAAACCATCTGCTAGGCGTGTGAAGATAACTTCATTCATTCCTTTCTCGACAGTGAGCTGTGTACTCATTGGTATTAAGTTCGTGTTTTGTGTAATGATGGCACTACTATTTGTTGTAGTCTGTGTTACATGAATATGAGTATAAGTATTGTCTGTATTACCTCCGAGAATGTTATTGTTTACTGAATTGTAAGTCCAGTTAGCATTAGCATCCCATAGGTTCATCAATGCTGCTAATTCGCCTGCGGTATTAAATGTACCGGTGAAGTTGGTGCCGTTAATCGTCCAAATTACTTCGTAATTTCCACCTGCTGGCAAGTTCGCTAGAGAGTAGTTACTCGTCTCGACGTAATTGCAGCCTCCGATGTTACCATTGAATGGTGCACCATTATTCGTGATGTCGTATTCACCGATTTTCTCGAACGGAATTTCTAAGCAGAATAAAGCGTCCGTATCTTCACAGTTATAAGCAAAGACTTCTAAGCTTTGTGCAATGATAACTGGTGGCAATGGTTCTAAGACAAGTGGTTCAACCTCTGTTTCAACAATCAAGGTGTCAGCACAAGCTGTCTGTGGGTTAACGACTACAATGGTGTGTGGTCCTTCACCATTTAAGGTGATTTGTGAACCTGCCGAAATACCTGTGAAGTTTGTTTGAATATTTGCGGCAATCATTGTAGGAACATGTGTGACTACCAAGCTACCGTAATTCAAATTCGCATCACCACCACGGATAGAGAAGGCACTTGAAGCATTCTCCCAATTACCAGTAGGGTCTGCTGCATTGAGTTCTGCTACGAGTTCATCCATGTTCATTACAGTACCCGTTACAGTACCACCGAAATAGCTCCAAGTAAAGTCATAAGGACCTTGCTGACCAAGATTTACAACTAATGCGTAAGTATAGAAAACCACTGTTTGTTCGTCACAATTGATTAATGGCATGTCGTAATCTCCGCCATTGACAATGAGGTCATACAAACCTAATGTTTCGGTATTTACTGGAATACAAACATCAAAGTCGCCTGTTCCTTCGTCAATAGTGACGGTCATACTATCTACATCAATTACTTCTTCGGTACAAGCATCGTCGCAGTCTTCTTCAATTGTGAATTCTACCTTTTCTTCACAATCTGCTAAACCTTGATACAATACAATTACTAAGTAATCTCCTGCCGGTAAACCTGTTCGGATATTACCTATTGTATTGGTTGGCGTACCTAAGTTAGGTACCCAAGTGTAAGTGTAATCGTCAGGATTGCCTGAAGGAATGATAGTCGCTGTACCGTCATTCGTATCGCAAGTAGCATCTGTAAAGGTCGTATTGACTATTTCAAATGGCTCACAAATACAATCTGAAGCTACCGCTATATCGTCGAGTATTGCTGTGCAACCTGCTGTCGTCGTTACGGTCACAGAATAAGTCGTGCCAGCTGTTAAGTTAGCGCGTGTATTTCCGGTGAAGCCGTCATTCCAAACATAGGTGTAGTTGGCAGGGGAGAGGCTAATGGTGCCATCGCCTGCACCACAGTTATCTGGTGTTGTATCTACGCTTATGTTTGCATCTGTATTTTCAATGACCACGATAGTTTGCGTAGCAGTTGTGGTATTGCCGCATTCATCAGTTACTGTCCAAGTACGGATGAGGTTATAGCCGCAGCCATTTGCCTCTTGCGTTTGATTGAAGCTAACATCCAAATTATCAGTACAGTTATCCGTTGCGCTTACATTAGCTGGCGCAGGAACGCTTTGACCACTAGCTATATTAACGGTCATGTTGTTTGGCACGCCATTCAATGTTGGTGCAACAGTATCTGTAATGCGTACCCAAACCATGAGGGCACTTGTATTGCCACAATTGTCGGTTGCTACCCACGTACATTCTAATAGTACAAGGTAGCCATCGTCGATACAATTGCCTATTAAGACCATACCTTCGTTAAATTCAAAGTCTGGATTTGCGCTGCAATTATCCGTTACAGTTGCATCGTCTATACCCAAGTTTTCAAACATATCACATTCTAAAGTCAGCGTATCGCCACTTGTTATACCTGTTAATATAGGATTAGTTAAGGTAATAACTGGCGCTTCGTCATCAGAAATAGTAATCGTTTGGATTGCAGTTACTGCATTACCACAAGCATCTGTCGCCACCCAAGTCCGCGTAATTGTTTGATTACAAGAGGTATTATATTCCGTTTCTGAGAATGTAACCTCTACATCATCGTCACAAGTATCTATTGCCGTAACGCTTGGTGCAGTAGGTATATCCTCTGGGCAACTATAGCTTGCATCGGCAGGAACGCCTGCTAATACTGGTGCTTCATTGTCGAGGACAGTAATGATTTGTTCCGTTGTCGTGGTATTACCACAATCATCCGTTGCCGTCCAGATCCGCTTAATTTCATATTCACAGCTAGCTGGTTCTACTAATTCTGCATATGTAATTGTTACGTCAATATCACAATCATCCGTTGCCGTTACGTTAACTGTTGTCGGAATATCCGTACAATCAACCGTTATGTCGCTTGGAATGCCTGTTAACACTGGTGTCTCCACATCAGTCTGCGAAACTACTTGAGTAGCCGTTGTCGTATTATTACAATCATCTGTTGCTGTCCAAGTTATTACCGTTTCAATTGTGCAGTCATTAATGACGTTTTCATTCATCGTCATTTCAATAGTTACATCACTATCACAATTATCAGTGGCTGTTACATTTGCCGTTGGAATGGCTTGACCGCAAGCAATGACTGTATTTGTTGGAATGCCCGATAAAACAGGCGCTTCGTCATCTAATACAGTGATGGTCTGTTGAGCAGAAGTAGTGTTACCACAATCATCTGTTGCCGTCCAAGTACGAATAATGCTTACATCGCAACCGCTACCTGTTTGTGTTTCATTGAAAACAACGTTTAGGTTATCGACACAATTATCAGAAGCCATTAAAATAGCTGCTGTAGGCACATCGTCCATACATTCATAACTAGCATTTGCAGGCGCATTAGCTAAAACAGGCGCTTGGTCATCTAATATAGTGATGGTCTGTTGAGCAGAAGTAGTGTTACCACAATCATCTGTAGCCGTCCAAGTACGAATAATGCTTACATCGCAACCGCTACCTGTTTGTGTTTCATTGAAAACAACGTTTAGGTTATCGACACAATTATCAGAAGCCATTAAAATAGCTGCTGTAGGCACATCGTCCATACATTCATAACTAGCATTTGCAGGCGCATTAGCTAAAACAGGCGCTTCGTCATCTAATACAGTGATGGTCTGTTGAGCAGAAGTAGTGTTACCACAATCATCTGTTGCCGTCCAAGTACGAATAATGCTTACATCGCAACCGCTACCTGTTTGTGTTTCATTGAAAACAACGTTTAGGTTATCGACACAATTATCAGAAGCCATTAAAATAGCTGCTGTAGGCACATCGTCCATACATTCATAACTAGCATTTGCAGGCGCATTAGCTAAAACAGGCGCTTGGTCATCTAGTATAGTGATGGTCTGTTGAGCAGAAGTAGTGTTACCACAATCATCTGTTGCCGTCCAAGTACGAATAATGCTTACATCGCAACCGCTACCTGTTTGCGTTTCATTGAAAACAACGTTTAGGTTATCGACACAATTATCAGAAGCCATTAAAATAGCTGCTGTAGGCACATCGTCCATACATTCATAACTAGCATTTGCAGGCGCATTAGCTAAAACAGGCGCTTGGTCATCTAATACAGTGATGGTCTGTTGAGCAGAAGTAGTGTTACCACAATCATCTGTTGCCGTCCAAGTACGAATAATGCTTACATCGCAACCGCTACCTGTTTGCGTTTCATTGAAAACAACGTTTAGGTTATCGACACAATTATCAGAAGCCATTAAAATAGCTGCTGTAGGCACATCGTCCATACATTCATAACTAGCATTTGCAGGCGCATTAGCTAAAACAGGCGCTTCGTCATCTAATACAGTGATGGTCTGTTGAGCAGAAGTAGTATTTCCACAATCATCTGTTGCCGTCCAAGTACGAATAATGCTTACATCGCAACCGCTACCTGTTTGCGTTTCATTGAAAACAACGTTTAGGTTATCGACACAATTATCAGAAGCCATTAAAATAGCTGCTGTAGGCACATCGTCCATACATTCATAACTAGCATTTGCAGGCGCATTAGCTAAAACAGGCGCTTGGTCATCTAGTATAGTGATGGTCTGTTGAGCAGAAGTAGTGTTACCACAATCATCTGTTGCCGTCCAAGTACGAATAATGCTTACATCGCAACCGCTACCTGTTTGTGTTTCATTGAAAACAACGTTTAGGTTATCGACACAATTATCAGAAGCCATTAAAATAGCTGCTGTAGGCACATCGTCCATACATTCATAACTAGCATTTGCAGGCGCATTAGCTAAAACAGGCGCTTCGTCATCTAATATAGTGATGGTCTGTTGAGCAGAAGTAGTGTTACCACAATCATCTGTTGCCGTCCAAGTACGAATAATGCTTACATCGCAACCGCTACCTGTTTGCGTTTCATTGAAAACAACGTTTAGGTTATCGACACAATTATCAGAAGCCATTAAAATAGCTGCTGTAGGCACATCGTCCATACATTCATAACTAGCATTTGCAGGCGCATTAGCTAAAACAGGCGCTTCGTCATCTAATATAGTGATGGTCTGTTGAGCAGAAGTAGTGTTACCACAATCATCTGTTGCCGTCCAAGTACGAATAATGCTTACATCGCAACCGCTACCTGTTTGCGTTTCATTGAAAACAACGTTTAGGTTATCGACACAATTATCAGAAGCCATTAAAATAGCTGCTGTAGGCACATCGTCCATACATTCATAACTAGCATTTGCAGGCGCATTAGCTAAAACAGGCGCTTCGTCATCTAATACAGTGATGGTCTGTTGAGCAGAAGTAGTGTTACCACAATCATCTGTTGCCGTCCAAGTACGAATAATGCTTACATCGCAACCGCTACCTGTTTGCGTTTCATTGAAAACAACGTTTAGGTTATCGACACAATTATCAGTAGCCGTTAAAATAGCTGCTGTAGGCACATCGTCCATACATTCATAACTAGCATTTGCAGGCGCATTAGCTAAAACAGGCGCTTCGTCATCTAATACAGTGATGGTCTGTTGAGCAGAAGTAGTGTTACCACAATCATCTGTTGCCGTCCAAGTACGAATAATGCTTACATCGCAACCGCTACCTGTTTGCGTTTCATTGAAAACAACGTTTAGGTTATCGACACAATTATCAGTAGCCGTTAAAATAGCTGCTGTAGGCACATCGTCCATACATTCATAACTAGCATTTGCAGGCGCATTAGCTAAAACAGGCGCTTCGTCATCTAATACAGTGATGGTCTGTTGAGCAGAAGTAGTATTTCCACAATCATCTGTTGCCGTCCAAGTACGAATAATGCTTACATCGCAACCGCTACCATCAATCTGTTCTACGAAATTAACATTGACATTCGTATCACAAGCATCCGTTGCCGTTACAGTTGGAACGGTTGGTATATCATCTGTACATTCGTAATTTTCGTTAGTAGTTGTAATAGATAATGTTGGTGCAACATTGTCAATTACAGTAATGACTTGAACCTCTGTAGTCGTATTTCCACAATCGTCGGTAGCTGTCCAAGTACGTGTCAAAATATGAGGACAAGCGTTTGTGTTGAAATCTTCCGTTAAGATAGTATTTACATCAGGGTCGCAGTTGTCAATACCTTTCACATTATTTGGAACACCTGGAATATTAGTACAATCGACAGTTGTATTCTCCGGGACGTTTATAATAATTGGTGCAACATCATCCGTCAAAGTAATAGTTTGAGTTGTTGTAGCAGTGTTTCCACAATCGTCGGTAGCTGTCCAAGTGCGAATAATAATACCTGTGCATCCACTATCCAAGACCCCGCTGTCTGTATGTGTAACTGTAAATGTGCTGCAATTATCGCTTACTGTTGGTTCGATAATATCGCTATCTAAGTTATCGCAAGAAGTCGTTTGGTCTAAAGTTTCACCAAATGCTGGTGGCGTTGTATCTTGAATTTTGAAGTGAACAATCCACTCGGTTAAGTTACCGCAATCGTCGATTGCTCTCCAACCACAAGACATGATGAACAAGTAGTCTTCTGTTTCACAATCATCTGCAAAATTAACTAATTCGAAGAATTGAACGTCCGCGACATTAGTACAAGCATCTATTGCGTTTATGCTATTTTGATTTAATGTAGGTAGCGTTTCGCTGCATTCAAACATTACAGTATCACCACTCATGAGACCTACTAATAAGGCATCAGTTGGAGAAATGACTGGACCTTGAGTATCTTTTGTTACGAAAGTGATGCTACAAGATGTAGTGTTTCCACAATCATCAACAGCATCCCAAGTATAAATAGTGGTGCTAATCACGCCATCTACGGAGCAATCTACGCCTGTAATGGTTTCTACATTGAAGCTGTTCACATCAATATTTTCGTCACAATTGTCAAGGACTGTTGCATCATTTTCTGAGAAAGTCGGTAGGTTATCAATACCGCATTCTAGCGTTATCGTCTCACCACAAGTATAACCTGCAATGGTAATGCTTGGTGCTTCGTCGTCATTGAAACCTGCATCGTAGCTAACATCTATACCATTTAAGGCGAATGTTTCTGTACTGCCACTAGCATCTACATCACTATCAATGGTATCATCAGCACCTTGGTTAGCTAATGTATAGCTTAAACCAGTAATTGCTGGGAAACCGAAGTTAACAGAGTATGTACCTGTTGGTACATTTTGGAAGCTATATGCGCTACTAATGTCTGTGACAGTGCCTATATTGATGGCGTTGCCATCAATATCAGTACCTATTAATTGAACAGGAACATTACTTAAGAAGGTTTCACCCACTTCGCGAATGCCATTTTCGTCACAATCTTTCCAAGCAATACCAGATACATCTGCAAATAATACAGATATTGGTTCTTCGATAAAGAAGCCTTCAAAATCTGCATCATCTTCGTCACCAAAGTTGTTATCAATTTCGTTGTTCACTGCTGAACCTTCGTTATTGATGTCATCATTGACACTATCATCATCACTAACTGGCGCACCGCCCGGAGCATTTGTACCCGAAGCTATTTCTGCGGTATTGATGCCTTGTGCAGGACCATCGTAATCACTTGGAATACGAATAGTAATGTCCACTTGAGCACTATCTGTTGGCGCAATAGGTCCGTCAATAGTGATATAAGCACGGTTGCTAGTTCCTAATGTCCAGTCCGTATCATTTAATTCTGTCATAAGTGGCAAATAATCAACCACTTCAACATCATAAGCAGGTAGTGTACCTTGATTGAACACTGTAATAGTGAAAGTAATATTCATACCTTCTAGAACGGTATTCGACTCGCCAGCTTTAATCAATTTGCGTAAAGCCAAGTCAAATGTGCCATTGTCTGGTAAGAAGAAGCCAGCATCAATAGTTGGGTCAAATTCACCAGCTTCTAAATTGAAGGTATGAGATTGACCAGTTGTTGTGTCAGCATCGCTATCTAAAGCATCATCATTGCCTACGTTTTGTGGGCTTGCCACATAGTCAGCAGTAGGTAAAGTAGTTTGATCAAAGATTACATAGTAGTCACCAGGCTGCAAATTGATGAATTGGTAATGACCAGTTGCATCAGTAGTCGTGAAGCCTAATTCTTGACTATTGTTTGCGTCGTAAAGTGTTACTTTGACATCTTGAATACCAGCTTCGCCATTGTCTTGGATACCGTCCATGTTTTCATCCAACCAGACGAAATTACCAAATCCAGCAAGAACTTGTTCTTCTAAGAAGAAGCCAGCATCAATAGTTGGGTCAAATTCACCAGCTTCTAAATTGAAGGTATGAGATTGACCAGTTGTTGTGTCAGCATCGCTATCTAAAGCATCATCATTGCCTACGTTTTGTGGGCTTGCCACATAGTCAGCAGTAGGTAAAGTAGTTTGATCAAAGATTACATAGTAGTCACCAGGCTGCAAATTGATGAATTGGTAATGACCAGTTGCATCAGTAGTTGTGGAGCCTAATTCTTGACTATTGTTTGCGTCGTAAAGTGTTACTTTGACATCTTGAATACCAGCTTCGCCATTGTCTTGGATACCGTCCATGTTTTCATCCAACCAGACGAAATTACCAAATCCAGCAAGAACTTGTTCTTCTAAGAAGAAGCCAGCATCAATAGTTGGGTCAAATTCACCAGCTTCTAAATTGAAGGTATGAGATTGACCAGTTGTTGTGTCAGCATCGCTATCTAAAGCATCATCATTGCCTACGTTTTGTGGGCTTGCCACATAGTCAGCAGTAGGTAAAGTAGTTTGATCAAAGATTACATAGTAGTCACCTGGCTGCAAATTGATGAATTGGTAATGACCAGTTGCATCAGTAGTCGTGAAGCCTAATTCTTGACTATTGTTTGCGTCGTAAAGTGTTACTTTGACATCTTGAATACCAGCTTCGCCATTGTCTTGGATACCGTCCATGTTTTCATCCAACCAGACGAAATTACCAAATCCAGCAAGAACTTGTTCTTCTAAGAAGAAGCCAGCATCAATAGTTGGGTCAAATTCACCAGCTTCTAAATTGAAGGTATGAGATTGACCAGTTGTTGTGTCAGCATCGCTATCTAAAGCATCATCATTGCCTACGTTTTGTGGGCTTGCCACATAGTCAGCAGTAGGTAAAGTAGTTTGATCAAAGATTACATAGTAGTCACCTGGCTGCAAATTGATGAATTGGTAATGACCAGTTGCATCAGTAGTCGTGAAGCCTAATTCTTGACTATTGTTTGCGTCGTAAAGTGTTACTTTGACATCTTGAATACCAGCTTCGCCATTGTCTTGGATACCGTCCATGTTTTCATCCAACCAGACGAAATTACCAAATCCAGCAAGAACTTGTTCTTCTAAGAAGAAGCCAGCATCAATAGTTGGGTCAAATTCACCAGCTTCTAAATTGAAGGTATGAGATTGACCAGTTGTTGTGTCAGCATCGCTATCTAAAGCATCATCATTGCCTACGTTTTGTGGGCTTGCCACATAGTCAGCAGTAGGTAAAGTAGTTTGATCAAAGATTACATAGTAGTCACCTGGCTGCAAATTGATGAATTGGTAAAGACCAGTTGCATCAGTAGTCGTGGAGCCTAATTCTTGACTATTGTTTGCGTCGTAAAGTGTTACTTTGACATCTTGAATACCAGCTTCGCCATTGTCTTGGATACCGTCCATGTTTTCATCTAACCAGACGAAATTACCAAATCCAGCAAGAAGCTCTTCTATATTTTCTACTTCTACGGTTGCAGGGTCAGCATCATCTTCGTCGATTGTACCATCATCGAAAATTTGGTCGTCTTGTGCTGGATTATTAGGAGTGCCTCCTATATCATTTCCAACAATAGCATCTGCTTGACTGTCTTGATCGACAGCGTTCGTTAAGCTAGCATCTGTATCGGTAGCAAAACTTACTTCTGCACGGTTAACTACCGTTCCATCAAAGTCATTATTTACTTGAACTGTGATATTCACACTTTCACTACCGCCTACGGCAATGAATGGAATTTGAGTTTCGTAAGCTGTTGGGCTAACTAAGCTCCAGTTGCCAGAGTTATCATTGAGTGTAGTATTGGCATCTAAGTAATCAATTATGCTTACATCATAAGCATCTACATTACCTTGATTAAAGACAGTAATTGTGAAATTCACATCTGCGCCATCAATCGTCATATTCGCTTGACCTGCTGCTAATGTTTTACGTAAAGCAAGGTCAAAGATAGCATCGAAGAAGTAACCCGCATCAATAGTTGGGTCAAATTCACCAGCAGATAGATTAGTGGTGTTCGATTGACCAGTTGTTGGATTAGCGTCACTGTCTTCTGTGTCGTTTGCGTTTGCATTTGCATCTTGAGCTGTTGGAATATAATCCGTTGGTGCAGTTGCATGGTCGAATATAACATAGTAGTCGCCTGGTACTAAGTTTATAAATTCATAGTAACCTGTAGCATCAGTAGTTGTTGAACTTAATACAATATCGGTATTTGCATCGTATAAAAGTATTTTTACACCTTGAATACCAAGCTCATCAGTATCTTGAATACCGTCTTCATTTTCATCAAACCAAACGTAATTACCCAAGCCAGCGAGAGGATAATAACCCGCATCTAAAGTTGGATTATGCTCGCCTGCTACTAAGGTCACGGTTTGAGAAATACCTGTAATTGGGTCAGCATCACTATCAATGGCATCATTTGTACCTACATTTTGTAAAGTAGGAGCAAGAGTATCTGCTACTGTTGAGTGAATAAACTGAACGTAATAGTCACCAGGGTTCAGGTCAATGAATTGGTAGAAGCCATTTGCATCTGTCATGGTTGAAGATACAAAAGAGCCGTCGCCCATGTATAAGTTGATACTTACAGCCTGAATACCTACTTCATTAGCATCTTGTAAGCCATTGTAGTTAGCATCTAAGAATACGGTATCACCTAAGCTGCTCAATAAGCCATCACCAGAAACAATGACGCTTGCGACGTCATGGTCATCCTCATCAGTTGAGCCATTATTATTGATTTCATTATCTATAATCGTTTCGTTAGTTGCGTCTGCATCTGGAGTACTATCAATATCTTGTGCAGCAATTTCCTCATTGGCATTATTCTGTGCGCCTGTTATTTCCGCCGTGTTTGACAAGATACCGCCTTGTACAATTTGGTCTAAAGTCAAGACAATACCCGTTGTGAATGAATTATTCGGAGCAATAGGTCCTGCCATCGTGTGAGATGCTGTGCCGTCGCCGTTGTCCGTCCAGTTATTGGCATCGTTTGCAGACAATACGAAGCCTGGAGGATAAGTATCAATGATGTCAATATTTTGAATTGGTTCTGTACCTTGATTGAATACCGCAATTTCAAAAATGACATCATTACCAACTTGTACCTCGTTTACTTGTGCCGTTGTTTTGCGTAAAGCAATATCGACAATATAAACGCTTACTGTTTCTTCATCGTGGTCATCTTCGTCGTCTGGTCCTGCATTTTCGCCAATCTCATTATCACTTACATTATC